>OX104148.1:2012801-2151126 GCA_944474815.3 Schistosoma curassoni | reverse complement strand
TGAAGTAGTTGTACAATGAACGACAACTCACGTGAGCACAATCTGAAATGGCTTTACTATAATGTTAAATGTCTCTTAAATGCTTCACTATCTCTCATCCCCATTGTGATGTTGATTGCTATCAGTTTCGTTTTTTTCTTCTCTTCAGTATAATCTTCTCAACGTTCTATTCACTGACATTTCAATTCCGACTGGTGTTACATACTACTTATATGTGTAAATATAAGTAGCACATCATACAATAAATAATTCACTTGGAAATACTCCATCAACTGTTTCATACTTGATTATTCCTTCGTTTCCATATCAATCACTTTCTGTTGTTGTTTTCTTCTCTTTGATTTTGTCAACCTTCTATCTTCATACATTTCACTTTCGATTGGTGATACATGCTACTGATATCTATCGATGTCAGTAGCACACACAGCACAGTATTATTATTATTACTATTATTATTATTGTTAGTAGTAGTAGTAATAGTAGTAGTAGTAGTAGTAGTAGTAGTAGTAGTAGTAGTAGTAATAGTGTAGCGAACAGAACACGGGTGGGGACAACAGAATGTATTTAACACAAAATTACAGAATATATTAATAAAATCTAAGAACTATATATTAAATCGTTAATTTACGAAATATCCACTAATGGTCTCTAAATACCTCAGACTTTATTGTCCTTACATTTTCATACAAATTACATTCTATTCCCACTTTTACTTTCTTGATCTTTCCGTATCTTCTGCTGTCAGACATTACATTCCTGACTCGCATCATATACTACTTATATCAAATATAAGTAGCACGCACTACAATAGCAGTAGTATCAATGTGGTTCTTTCTCATTTACCAAACTATACAAGTATTCATGTATACATCGAATTCCAATGTATACTGAACTATAGACTAATGAAAAAAAAAAGAAAATTATGCAAATAAAATTGACAACAAAAACAAAAAATTTTTTTCTTTTCTGAAATAGAAAAAGAAAAGTTAATGTTGATCAGCTGGTGTACACAAATTATTGTTTATTTATTATTTCTCTTTTGTAAAGATAACGAATAGAATGGATACATTGTAAATTTATTACAAATACAGTATTGTACATCTCTATTCATTATTCCTCCTCCTCCTCCCCCGGCCGTGAGCGTTTTAGTTCCCTCCTCTCTCTCTCTCTCTCCCTCGCTGTGGTGTGTGGTGTGGGTTTGTTTGTTTGTTTATTTGTTACTGTGTAGTTCATTTTTATACATTCAATTTAGTTGAGAAGGGGTGAAAAAGTAAAATAGATAAACGAACTAAATAATAGAAGCATTAGAAGAAGAAGAAGAAGAAGAGGAAGAGTTCAATTCATTATTTTGTTATATTTTTTGTTTCACAATTCTAACATTCATCATTGTCATTAATAGTAAGTATCATTCTACAACAACAACAACAACAACAAAAATTCTATGAATTCGACCAAGACTATCATGATGAAAATGAATCATGACAATAAAGAATGTAACAATCTCTTCTCTTTTTTTTCTTTTCATTGCACGCGTTAATGACAATTTATAGTGTGGAATTACAATAAGAATAATTTCAGTGACTCATGAATTCAAGTGAAAAAAAAAGATGATGATTAAACGTTCCACGGAAACCCTACCACCTTTCTAAGAATAATCATCATTATATGTCTAGTATGAAGGTGGAAGCTGTAACCAATGGAGTTCAACTAGGTCTGTTATGAGATACTAACACTCATTGAAAATAATAGTAGATGTGTTGCTCAATTTCGTGAATTGATTGAAGTTAGACATCATGAATAACATTGGATGACAGCCAGCTCTGGCTCAGTGGTCTAGAGGTTAATCGTTGATATGCGAGATTGATAAGTCACAGCCCGGATAGCTCAGTGGTAACGTCTCTCACTGTGAAGCTGGGTGACACGGGATTGAATCCGCCAGGTAGCACCAATTCCCTCAAGATTACAAGTACACCTTGTTGACGAATGCCAAGTAGCATGAAACCTCGGTCCACGGTTCCTTGTCGACTATCTCCAACCGCCATCTAACTGTTGAGGATTCCCTTACTAGGACGAAACGACCATGCAGTGCTTTCAGGTTTTCTATGATAGTCTAGCCTTAATTAACTCATGAATTCAACTAGAAAAAGGAATGGATTAAATATTATAATCATAATTAGTAGTGTTATTGTTAGTAGTATGTGACATATCCATGTATAATGTAAAGTTTAAATTTGATTCAAGTTGATACATTTTGTTTCTTACAAAAAATAGTGAGTCATTGATTTAATTGATCTTACTTACTTACTTACTTACGCCTGTTACTCCTTGTGAGTAAGCATAGGCCGCTCACCAGCATTCTCCATCCAACCCTGTCCCAAACAATCCTTTCCAGCTCTTTCCAGTTGTTATTCATCTTTTTCACATCTGATTCTATTATCCGACGTAATGTGTTCTTTGGTATTCCTCTTTTCCGCTTACCTTCAGGATTCCAAGTTATAGGCTTGCCTCGTGATGCAGTTTGATGATTTGCGTAATATATGTCCTATCCATTTTCATCGTCTTTTCCTGATTTCTTCACCTGGAAGCTGATTTGTTCTCTCCCACAGAATGGTGTTGCTGATGGTACCAGGTTAATGCATGTTGAGTATCTTGCGAAGACAGTATTTATAAATACTTGTACTTTCTTGATTGTGGTTGTTGTAGTTCTCGAAGTTTGAGCTCCGTACAGTAGGACTGTTTTGACGTTCGTATTGAGGATTCTGACTTTGATACTGGTTTAAAGTTGTTTTGAATTCCATATGTTCTTCAATTGTAGGAATGCTGTTGTTGCTTTGCCAATCCTTGCAATTTAATTGATCTGCTTACATATTTTAAATTCTAATGATTAGGGAATGTTTTCCAAATACAATACTGGAGATCTAGTTAAAATCAGATTGATCATCAATGTTCTCATACAAGAGGTATGTAGATTTGTAGATCTGTTAAATGTAATATATACATGTCTTATTTACAATACTGGAACTCTCATTATCAAGATGGAGAAATCTCAACCATATTATGTAAGAAATCATCTTCAACTTCCTTTCGCCAAGGTGTTGAATAATAATCTTAATCCAAGATCACTACCTCTCTTTTGCATGCCAAGACTCTAGTTTATGGACAAGCATTTAGAATTAACATATATATTTGAGGTAAATTCATTTACCATATTCTTTTTTCATTTCTCAATAAATAGTAACGTTCAGCGTTTGGTATGTAGTCTGTTGATACATTGTCTAATGGAAGAAACTTCAGTGGAATCCCAAAGTGTGGATATGAAAGAAAAAGAGACCAAACGAGAAAAATTAACTGAGAAATCAATCAACGCATAATAAGCACTTACGTTTTCTCATTCGTTGAGATCATGAGTCAGTTGAAGCTAGACTACTATGGAAAACCTGGAACCACTAGATAGACGTTTCGTCCTATTGTGTAACTCCTCACCAGTGAGCACCCATGGTCCCGCTTTGTGAGAATCGAACCCAAGACCTATCAATCTCGTATGCGAATGATTAACCTCTAGACAACTGAGCTGACCGTAATCCAATGGTGTCAATATCTAACTTCAATCAATTCACGAAATTGAGCAACACATCCACCATTGTGTTTAGTGAGTTATTATCTTATAAAAGACCCGAATGAACTCTACTAGTCACAGCCTCTCACTAGAACTCCAGGATATACCTCTTGAAACCAGTCAGTAGTGAGCATATTCTGATTCATATCAGTTGGGTTTTATGGATATTATAGTAATTTCAATAGTTGAGACAATGAGTCAAGTGTGAAATAAAGATCATCTAAGAATCAGAACTAGAAGTTGACAATTTACAGTTACGTTTGGTTAATCCTTAATCTTGATCGAATTCCACCGATTAGTTAAGTTAAATTGTGCTCATTAATCTACGTGACGTCCCATATACTAAGTTTTGATATTAGCTAGTTGGAAGTAGTCGAAAGATTACCCTGGATCCAGGTATTATGCTAAAGTTGGGACACATAAGTATGTTCCCTGTGGAAGTGGAATCCAGGTTATACGGACTTCATACATACACTTTTGGATTTCTATTTATTATCACAGTTAATATCACAAGTTGGTCTAAGCCAGACTACCATCAAAAACTTGGAAACACTAGATAGTCGTTTCGTCATATTATGGGGCTCCTAACTTACTTACTTACTTACGCCTGTTACTCCTCGTGAAGGAACATAGGCCGCTCACCAGCATTCTCAATCCAACCCTGTCCCAAGCAATCCTTTCTAGCTCCGTCCAGTTGTAATTCATCGTTTTCATATCTGCTTCTATTATCCGACGCAATGTGTTCTTTGGCCTTCCTCTTTTTCGCTTCCCTTCAGGATTCCAAGTTAGGGCTTGCCTCGTGATGCAGTTTGACGATTTCGCGTAATATATGTCCTATCCATTTCCATCGTCTTTTCCTAATTTCCTCTTCAGCTGGAAGCTGATTTGTTCTCTCCCACAGAATGGTGTTGCTGATGGTACCAGGTTAATGGATGTTGAGTAACTTACGTAGACAACTATTTATCAATACTTGTACCTTCTTGATGATGGTTGTTGTAGTTCTCCAAGTTTCAGCTCCATACAGTAGGACTGTTTTGACGTTCGTATTGAAGACTGCGACTTTCATATTGGTTGAAAGTTGTTTTAAGTTCCATATGTTCTTCAATTGTAGGAAAGCGGCCCTTGCTTTGCCGATCCTCGCCTTTACGTCTGCATCGGATCCTCCTTGTTCATCGATGATGCTTCCCAGGTATGTGAAGGATTCTACATCTTCCAGAGTTTCGCCATCAAGAGTGATTGGATTGCTGTTCTCCGCTTTGAATTTGAAGACCTTGCTTTTCCCCTTGTGCATTTTGAGGCCTACTGATGCAGAGACTGCTGCTACACTGACTGTCTTCATCTGCATCTGTTCGTGTGTACGTGATAGGAGGGCTAGGTCATCTGCGAAGTCCAAATCGTCTAATTGATTCTGAGCTGTCCATTGTATTCCGTGTTTTCCTTCAGATGTTGAGGTCTTCATAATCCAGTCGACCACCAGAAGAAAGAGGAAGGGAGAGAGTAGACATCCTTGTCTGACTCCGATCCTTAATTGGAATACATCTGTCAGCTGTCCTACATACACGACCTAGGCCGTGCATGGAGGTCGTCCATTGCTTCCATGTTTTCCATGGTGGTTTAGCTTCAATTGGATCATGATTTCAATCAGTGAAATTTCTGAAATCTCCACAAAACCCCTTCTGACATTATTGAATACTTGAAAACATTAGATGGTTGAAACTGCTCAGTAGTCTGCATTCACGATCTCACACCGCGAACACATAACCTGTAGATCACTTTGTAACCATACATCCATTGTCTGAGGTAGATATCTATCACACAACTGATACGGTTTGGAATCTAATGATCACGGTTTCTTATCAGATTTTCAATCATGATCTGACTGACTGTCTTCATCTGCATCTGTTCGTGTGTACGTGATAGGAGGGCTAGGTCATCTGCGAAGTCCAAATCGTCTAATTGATTCTGAGCTGTCCATTGTATTCCGTGTTTTCCTTCAGATGTTGAGGTCTTCATAATCCAGTCGACCACCAGAAGAAAGAGGAAGGGAGAGAGTAAACAGCCTTGTCTGACTCCAGTCCTTACTTGGAATGCATCTGTCAGCTGTCCTCCATGCACTACTTTACACTGTAGTCCGTCGTATGAGTTCCGGATAATATTGACAATCTTCTCAGGAACTCCGTAGTGTCGAAGAAGTTTCCATAATGTCTTCCTATCTACACTGTCGAATGCCTTTTCATAATCAATGAAGTTGATGTATAGTGATGAGTCTCACTCAACTGATTGTTCGATGATGATCCGTAGTGTTGCAATTTGGTCTGTGCACGACCGATCCTTACGGAATCCAGCTTGTTGATCTCGAAGTTGGGCGTCTACTTCATCCTTCATCCGGTTCAGCAACAATCTGTTGAAGACTTTCCCTGGTATTGACAGTAGTGTTATGCCTCTGTAGTTTTCACATTTGCTCAGATCTCCTTTCTTTGGAATCTTGACGAGGTGTCCTTCTTTCCAGTCCATCGGCACTTGTTCCTCCTCCTAAGCAATGCATATTCACGATCCTGAAATATTTGAAGTGAAACCTATTCTTGTACATGTCATCTCTGGACGCCTGAATTAACAAATAATAGCTCGAGCTTCTAACAATTTATCAAGACAAATGTCATTTAAAATACATCGTACTTGTTGACTAGTCTATTATTTTCATCATTGATCTTGTTATCTCCTAGTCTTAGCCATGTTGGTAGGTGGAGATTACTTGGTTGGGGTCCGCGTGACTATCGTAACCAGTGGTTAGAGACTCTTGGTGACATGGTTCAGAATCGATCACAATGGCGTAGGTGTATACACTCTTTGTCTTCCCTTAAACTATGAGATTAAAATCGCTTCATATCTTTCTTTCTACGAACTTATTCTTTCTTCTTGTATTATATCCTTATACACAATCTTTCTTTTATATATTACCACTATCGAAGTAACTACTTCTATGAATTTGATGTTCATCTCGTTGTGCTAATGTGGTGTGACAACTTGGACCGATGTATATATGTGCCTGGTCCTACGTTGTAGCTGACTGATTATATTATTCATTTACCAATGTTACATCTAAAGCTTAGATTCTTTCTATACGGTGTACTACTTGAGCACTCGAACGCTAAAACCCTCCAAGTCCCAATTGAAGACGCAGAAGATGAATGAGAAGGAATGTTATTCTAAACAGTGTTAAATATGGTGCGAAACACTCAGGTAATTACAGTTTTTAGTAAATAAAAAATCATTATTGCAGTCATCCAATCTGCGTGCAGTTGTATTTTAGCATTTGTGCAGTTGGAAAGGTAAACGTCAACATCCTGGAATGTTCTTCCAAAACGTGATTGGATGGAATGTCTTCAGCTCTTCTTGAGATCCTTATAGCTTTCTTGAGTTCACACGGGGGCCATCCTCACAACCAACGAATTGATTTTCAGAGAATCTCTAAATAAGAAAAATATAGACCATAGAGTTTAGTAAATTTTAGACCTTAGAAAGTAAGATTAATAAATAATTTATATATTAATATATACTGTTTGTTATAATGTGATGGCATTTGAAGCGAACGGTAGTGGGTCTGAGTCCAAGAGTGAACATCAATTCTGAGATGCAGGTATATCCAGCTGACGAGTCCCGAATAGGACGAAACGTGCGTCAAACTGGACTCCACTGCTAACCACTATCCATCTTTGCATAGAATGCTTGTGAATTAAAGCGATATCGAGACAATACACACAGAATGCACATATGCCAACCAGGAACTGATCAATTGCAGTGCTAAACAACAATGGGATGATTCAAGTAAACAATACCAACTGAATTCAAGTTTAGTATGTTTTCCAGAAGTCTCTGGAATTTCATCGTCATATATAATACGAGAAATACTTACTGTTTTTGTACACGAACTTAGTATAGAAATACAGTTTCTTCTAAATTTCTATGTTCGGTTTGAGGTTGACGAGAAGAAAATTTCTGAGAACTAGGATAGCCGACTCCGAGCTATCCGATCCGGTCGATAGCATTCGATCTGCACTAATAAGGACTAGACACGCATAACATTGGTCGCCACCTAATGATCAATCAATTGTGATTACATCTCCGTCCTACAGGAGGTCGGTCGCAGCTCGGATAGCTCAGTGGTAACGTCTCTGACTGTGAAGCTGGGTGACACGAGATCGAATCCGTCAGGTAGCACCAGTTCCTTCAAGATCACAGGTACACCTTGCTGACGAGTGCCAAGTAGCACGAAACCCGGGTCCAGGGTTTCCTGTTGACTACCTCCAACCACCATCTAATCTCAATATATAGTTCCCGCAGTGTCGAGTCACCTAGACTGGTGGCCACATTGCATCACGGTCGATAGCATTCGATCTGCACAAAATGAGGACTTGACACACATGACATTGATCACCATCCAGTGATCAATCAATTGTGATTACAACGGATAGTGTTCACTTAACACTTAAAAGTAGACAGTTCATTATGAGTTACTATTGAGTGACGAATTAGTGTAGACATCTTAGTTCTACAAAAAGTTACTAGTTCTCCCTTTATCTTCTCAGCATAGTCACTGACTTATGTACTTTCAAGTCTTATATGAAGTATCAGTTTCCACAGAATTGACAAGTGTCACCTGTTACTGAAGTTAGGTTTAAAATGTGTTTTCAATCGGCACCAACGATCAAGTGTCAACATAGAAATTTGGCTAACTTGATTTAGGTAATTTAGTCATACAATCTGACATATAATTGTACTCGTATTAAGTAACCTACGAGGTGCAAACATAGCAAGTTTACCAGGCTCACATGTAAGCGTGTCTATTCACCTACAAGTTTTTATATATATTGAGCTCATGAACCGATCAATGTTAGATCACAATTGAAAACCTAGAAGGACTGTATAATCATTTCATTCTAGTATCGAACTCAATAGAAGTACACATTCGCAAACTTGCAATCAGGAATCGAAACCACGACCTTCAGTCTCGTACGAACACTTGACCTGTGAACAATTGAGCCAGTATCCAGCAATGTCAATATCTAACTTCAATCAACCTACAATATTGTGTGACTCTGTTTCATTTAACTGTCTCATACTTGACACAGATTAGTTGTACTTGTTACGGCTTCTCACTAGAATTGCGGAGATTTCCTCTTGAAGCTAGTGAGCACATACTAATCATTGATTTTGTATATTTATTTGAACACATAAATAATAGTAAAAAGGGGCACCGAATACATATGCGCCACACAAGTCACTTGATTTGTGTGTGTGGGCTGTGATACTGCTTGGGTGCCCAAACCGAAGCAGATGGTTCACTTAGGGGGCTAGACCCTGAGTCTTTGGCCTAAAGATCTGATCGACAAGACAGTGTAGCAATGTCAGGAGATACAGTCCCATGGTAGACGGTGACCAATAATTAGTTCATACACCATTTGTTTCCTTAAGATCCTGGATCCCATGTACACCATTGATTTGAAATCAGGGTTTTCCAAGTCCCCTACGTGGAACCCCTTATCCTCCGACCCGGTTAAGTCTTCGGACATTCTCTTTTCGCCCTCTCAATTTTGTAAACATCATTAATGCCGCGAGAAGACAGTAAGTATGACTTCCCTGGTAGTGGTTGTATACGCATTGCCATGTGAGAGCATTTGGAGAGAGAGGAAGGTGGCTCTGCCCACCCTCCAGCTTACCAGAACATTTGGAGGCTTCCATGTTTTCAATGTAAGTCTAACAATGATCAGTTCATAATGTCAATGAGAAAGTTAACATTTTCCAAAACCCTATAGTGATATACATGTATATGTATTTATTATTTGTCCTTTCATTGAGCTGATCACTTTATGAAATATTGATTGTCTATTGCATAAAAGAAAGATTTAATGAACTTTCACTGGTTGAAATCATGAGTCAATTGAAGCTAGACCAACATGGGGAACCTGGAAGCACTGGACGGCCGTTTCGTCCTATTGCGGGGTTCCTCAGAAGTGCGCACCCACGATCCTGCATCCCGTGGGATTCGAACTCAGGACCTATCAGTCTCGCGCCAGGCGCTTAAACAACTAGACCATTGAGCCGACCAGCATCCAACGGTGTTAATGTCTAACTTCAACCAATACACGAAGTTACACCACCGTACACCATTGTCTCCAGTGAGTTGATATCTCACAACAGACCTTGTTGAACTCCACTGGTCAGTGCTTCTCACTAGAACTCCAGGAGTATCTCTTGAAGTTATTCACTAGTGAGCAGATGATTATTATCAGAATGGGTTTTGTGGAAATTTTAGAAATTTCACTGGTTCTGTGCTTCCAAGTTTTCCATGGTGGTCTAGCTTCAATTGAATCATGATTTCAACCAGTGAACTTTAATGAACTGTTGATTTCTAATGTATATCTCATCACCCCCCCACCCACCTACACACACACAACAATAAAATGAATCTGTTTTCACCAGTAAGAATAAATAACATCTTTATTTTTGAGTAACCAGACACATCATTCATTTTGTTTCTGTTTTTGTCATCCATTTCCAACCCACCATCCACCACCCACCACCCAGCAACCTAACTATCCCCCTTATTAAATTACACTCATATGCATTGTTTTCAATTAGTTACATTCTCTTCTTATTTGTCATTCATCCTGGAGTTTTTTTTGTTGCTTTTATTCGAAAAACTAACTCGTCTTACGTAATGATAATAATAATAATAAATAGTAGTATTATTCGTTATTCACTTGTATGTTTTGACTAGTTAACTTCAATAATTATGGATCTTGTTCTCTTTGTGTGTTTTTTTATTATTATTGTTGTTATTGTCTTTCATGTGTTAATATGAATTAAAGTTCATAGTTATTGTTTTCAACAACTTTCACTTAGCCCTTCTTTCATTCAACAAAGACATTCATATACTTTGTTTCACAATTGATTGATCACTGGGTGGTGATCAATGTCATGTTTGTCTAGTTCTTATTATTAGTGCAGATCGAATGCTATCGACCGTGATGCAATGTGATCACCAGTCTAGGTGACTCGACACTGTGGGCACTATGTATTGAGATTTAGATGGTGGTTGGAGGTAGTCGACAGGAAACCGTGGACACGGGTTTCGTGCTACTTGGCATTCGTCAGCAAGGTGTACCTGTAATCTTGAGGGAACTGGTGCTCCCTGACGGATTCGATCTCGTGTCATAGCTATTGTTTTCAACAACTTTCACTTAGCCCTTCTTTCATTCAACAAAGACATTCATATACTTTGTTTATTCTACCAGTGTATCTGTATGTCTGTGTGTGTATATATAAGTAATGATATGTGTACGGATGCTATTCCACGTGAAGGAGCCTAGGCCAACCACTAGTATTCTCTATCGAACTCTCTCCTGGGTAATCTTTTCATGTTGTCTTCAGTTGTAATTCATCTGTACTTTGTTTATTCTAACAGTGTATCGATGTGTGTGTGCGTGTGTGTTTGTATGTGTACATATGTATGATAATTGTAAATAGGTAGGTCATATTCAACTTACTTAATTACACCTGCTACTGCTCATGAAGTAGAATAGGTCGAACACTAGCACTCTTCATCCGGTCCTCTCCTGAACAATCGCTTCAAATTGTTATTCTTTTTTTCATGTTTGGTTCCAATTCCCAAATGAATATGTTCCTTGATCTTCCATTTTTCCGTTTCCTTTCAGGATTCCAAGTTAGCACTTATTTCGTGATGTAATTTGATGATTTCCATTATGTATATCTTATTCATTTCCAACATCTTTTCCTAATTTCGTCTTCAACTATTTTTTATTTTATTTATTTAAACCCATAAACATTGGTACAAGGAGGCACCAAATACATATGCGCCACATAAATCATTCGATTTGTGTGAGGACTGGGATACTGCTCGTGTGCCCAGATCGAAGCAGGTGGTTTTCTTACGGGGCCACACCCAGAGCCTTAGACCTAAATGTCTAATCCACAAGGCAATGGAGCACCGTAAGGAGATGCATTCCCATGGAAGCCGGTGACCAACGATTGGTTCATACGCCATTTGTTCCCTCAGGATACTGGAGCCCATGTGCACCATTGGTTTGGGATCCGGTTAAAGCGCCGAACAATTTTTTAAACAACACCCCCGCCACAAGAAGGCAATGTGAGAGCATTTCGAGAGGGAGGGAGAGTCCATCCCACTCTCGGCCATATCAGGGCATTTGGGGGCCAACTAGAAGTTGGTTTGTTCTCTAGATCCATTTTTTTTAAGAAAAGGCCATTAACTACTTATTAACACACACACACACATACATAAAACATTAGAAAAAAACGAAAACTTATCATTTCATCTATAATTTCAACAGTTGAATTCATAAGTCAATTGAATCTGGACCAACACCATTGAAAACCTAGAAGCATTGAACTGCTGTTTCGTTCTATTTGTGAGACTCCTCAGTGACAAATGCATATCTATGCATCATTTATAATTATTTTTCAAATATTTCACCACCACCACCACCCCCCTCTTTCCAACTGAATAAAAAGAGGGGAACAATCTGAAGAATAAAACACAGTTTCGTTTTTGAAAAACAACAATAATAATACTACTATTACAAAAAAATAATGTTAGTAATATATAATTAAAAAGAATAACGTCACTAATTCAATGGAAAGAATCAATCTATAAGGCAAATTAAACCATGTGACTGAAATTTATTTTAATTAGTTTCATTTAAATTATTGTTTTGCACTTCTTTTTTTGTTTTCATTTCTTCTCTCGCCCTTTCATCCATCCATCCATCCATCCGTCTGCCCCCCATGCCTCCATCTTCTCCTCGTTGTCACTGTTATTGTCGTGGTTGCTGTTGTTGTTGTTGTGGTTGTTGTTGTTAATTTCATTGTCTTCAATCGTTATCGTCTTCTTTTTTTTTCTTCTTCTTCTTCTTTGTTTATCAGATATTATAGTTGACAGACTATACTATATGATCTTGTCTAGAATGTTTATATTTATACAAAAAAAATTTGAGAGGTAGGTAGAGAATGAAGGAAAGAGAGAGAGGGAGAGAGAGAGAGGGATAAAGAGGGGGAGAGGGATATAAAGAAACAAGTGAAATGTACTTTCTTTACTTACTTCGTTTTTTTTTCTTTTCTTTAAAAAAAAAGGGAATGAAGTAAATTTCTTTGTTGCCATGTTCAATTATCATTTATCTTGTTAGAAATAGATTTGAATCTTGATAGAATTAGAAATAATTAATTGTTCATATATAGAATCTAATATAATAAAAAAAAGCATCATTCAATGTATAAACAATGATGATGATAATAATAGATAACTTTTTAAAGGTTACCAATGACGTCATATAAAAATAGAATTGACTAAAGAATAACTAGGGGAATTGAGTAATCATAGACAAAGATTTCATATCCATGACGAATTATGTAACAGTTATTATTAGTAGTAGTGGTTACCACGAATTGAAAGTTTATTTCAGCATCACCCACTTTTACGACACTGTTAGACACCCCCAACAGTTCTAACATGTGCCCTTCTATGGTGTGGACAGCTATTGTATATGGCTTGAGTCTCTTACATAGCTCTTTGCCTATTAATGATACTGTTGCCCCTGTATCGAACAGACACACTAAATCTCGTTCATTGATGTTCACTCTCGTATAAACTGCCCCTCTATCTATTAGTTCAACAACTCCCAGATTCCTAGGGTAGAAAGAACACATGTTATAACGTCTATAATGTCTGTGTCTTTGTCTTTTTGAACAGTTTATTTTCCAATGTCCTGACCCTCTACAAGCATAACATTTATCATTCCTTTTATGATACACTCGTATTGCCGCAATCTCACGCTCCAGCTCTTCAATCTTCTTCTCTACAATATTTATCTCCGACTTTCCGCACCCGACCGAAGCTACTGTTCGTGTCATCAGCTGTCGAGTCACCTTCGCCAGTACACTAATATCCATAGGTTGCGCTGCGTTTACTAGTTTTAGCTGTTGGGAGACGGTGGCAGACACACTCTCGATAAACTTTGACGCCAATAACTGTGCCTCCGACTCTTTATCCAGCTTCGGCAGCGCACAGCGCAATAACCTGGTTAGCTCCACAGCCAGCACCAGTGGGTCACTATCGACCGACAAACTCGCCAACTGGGACTTCTACAGTGCCTCCTCCCTGTCCACTGGGCTGTCGAACTCCGCCACCAACCACTCCGTGACTGTCTCACATGTCGTCTTTCCACCAGCACTGTTCAAGCTGTCGTATACAGCCTTTGCCCTGCCTCTCAGCAGCGTCCCTAGCACCACCATCTTCGCCTTCGGCTCTTTCACTCTCATCAGCCCCGCCACGGCCTCAAACTCCTTCAGGAGGCCCACCACCACAACTCAGGTGGATGATTTTGATGGAGTCTTGTTCTCTGAGCTGGATGGTTTCGTCGTGTAGTGGGTGTTCTTCTATATCTGTTAGTGGTTGTTTTGACAGGTTGACCACGCAGTTGTTTTGTGTTTTCTTCTGTAGTGTGGCGTCGCGTCGCGGTTGACTATGATCACCACTACAGGAAGACTACGTGCCAGTTAACCGAAAAGATCCCCCGTAAGCCAAATATCAGAAGGAAGTTGATGACTGTAATCGAGATGTATTCGTTGGCGATCTCGTGGTATCGAAAGAATACCGAGATCGTGCCAGTTTACAAGTGTGGTTACTGAGCATAACCGAATCCGTGCAAGGTCACAATCAACGGAAGGAAGAATGTCTTTAGTACAGTTAAACAAACAAGTACAGTAAAACAATCACTGTTACAATTGGTTGTAACAGTAATTGTCTCGATTACACTAATCGCGTTCTCTTGATAAAAGTAGGTCACTACACTTATATGGGTGGTTTTGAGATCTTGATTAGTTTCTTCTTTAGGTTATTTCTTCTTTGTTCTCTGTATCGTTTGCATGATATCTTGATGGTTGTTGTCAAGACTAAACCATCCAACTAAAAGAACAAAACTCCATCAAAATAATCAAACTAGATTGATCATAGTTTCCAAATTGAAAATCGATCATTTATTACCGTAACTATTGTAGCTAACTGGTAATGTAGTGTGTGCTACTGATGTCGACAAATATAAGTAGTATGCATCATCAATCAAAAAATGAAATGCCTGGAGGCGGAAGGTTAAGAAAATCAAAGAAAGGAGGATGAGAACAGAGAATGATTGTTGTGAAAATGAAGGAACAATAAAATCTGAGATGATTGACTGACATCTTGCAAATGAAGTGTTTACTGTATAGTTCTCAGATATATTTACTAAGTGATTCTGTAAGTTTGTATTCACATATATTCGGTTGTCCCCATTTAGGTTCTCGTTCATTACAGTAACCTATCTGATTGAATCATTGAGTAATATGGGTTTATGATCCTACAACAAGTATCGGTTTATTCATTTATGCCTTGGTTGCAATCGAATAAATGCTTTTAAAATCCCTCCAGTATCATGATTGACAGTGTTGCTATGTCTTGTTGAATTACCCCTCTTTTTTGAATATACTAACATTGATTCAGTACGCAAAATACTTCGGATCCGTTGACCGGACACTATTAGCAACAACCAACTGTGGGAGAGAACAAACCAGATCCCGACGGAGGAAGAAATCAGGAAGAAGCGCTGGAAGTGGATAGGAATCACATTGAGGAAATCACCCAACTGCGTCACAAGTCAAGCCCTCACATGGAATCATCGAGGCCAAAGAAAAAGTGGAAGACCAAAGAACACATTACGCTGGGAAATGGAGATAGACATGAGAAGAATGAACAAGAATTCGATGGAACTAGAAAAGAAGGCTTGGGACAGAGTGGATTGGAGAATGCTCGTCGCTGGCCTATGCTCCATTAGGAGTAACAGGCGTAAGGAAGTAACATTGATCCAGGAATTGTGTAGTCCATTCCGATACTTATCAGTCTTCTTTCACTACATTTCCATTATTTGACTTTGGTTAAGATTTGGTTTTAATATTCCATTTTATTATTGTATTAACACAATCTGTTGACAATAAGGTCTTGTTTTGCTGAATTCGTTGTGGAGACATGGGGTAATTGTTTATTGTTACTCTTTGCATATTTTGCTGAGAACATCTTTGTTAATACTTGACTTGATTCCTTCATAACACAATTTTCGAACCCAGGACCTATCGGTCTCGCGCGCTAACGCTTAACTTCTAGACCACTAAGTCGGCATCTATTGGTGTTAATGCCTATTTATTTAGATTTTAGCGGTTACTTTGATAATGGACATCAGCTACCGTAACTATATGTGGCAAGACTACAATTTCTAGATGAATCAATGAAATTAGAAATAGATAGTCTAGGATTTTGGCTCAATGTTCATCCATTCATACAATGGAGTCCAAACTGTGTCGGGTGTGAGACAGTTTTCCACCTCAGACAATCAATGAGTGGTTGCATTAGACCATGGGAAGATTGAAGTTAAACATTAACACTGTTGTATACCGGCTCAGTCGTCTAGAGATTAGGTGTTCGAGTGCGAGATTGTGAGTGAGCACTGCTTAGGAGTCTCATACCAGAACGGAATGGGCATCCAGTGTTTTCAGATTTTCAATGTTGGTCATATACTTAAATCTCATTTAGACATTACAGCTGATGTCATTTAATGATGAAAGCCAATAACACTAATTCTTAACCCTTACTTATAACTCTTAATGTTAATCTTAATTCCTCGGACTAATTTATAACCTACTATTGATTCTAGCAAGTAAGTGACTTGTCTCTATGTGATTTTAGCATTAGTCGACGATCGTTCCTTAATTATGGTTTATAAACAATGTTTTATTACAACTAATGAACATGAAAATTGAACTAAATAATGAACAAATTTTATTATTCACTTAGTGTTGATGTTAATTATATCTCCCGATTGTCATTTAGGAATACCATTGATCAGCCTTTTTAATTGAGATCATGAATGGATTGATGTTAGACCATTGAAAATCTGGAAGCACTGGATGGCCGTTTCGTCCTATTGTGGGACCCTTCAACAGTGCGGGTCCACGATCCTGCTAGCGGGATTCGAACCCAGGGGTTTTGGTCTCGCGTGTGAACGCTTAACCTACTGGACCGATGAGCCGGCATTCAATGGTGATAGTGTCTAACATCAACCAATCCACGAAATTGCCGAGCAATTTCCATTGTACTGAGGTGGATACCTGTCTCTACCCGACATGGATTAGAGTCTTTTGTTGACATATATGCATCCTGTGCGGATTGCCTCGATATAGTTTTAAGTTAAGCTGTTTAAGCAAAGATGAATAGTGGTTAGAAGTGGAATCAAGTTTGACGCATGTTTCGTCCTATTTGGGACTCTTCAGATGAATGTACCTACATCCCACAGTTGATATTCACTTTGGAACTCGAACCCAGTACAGTACCATTCACTTCAAACGCGATTGCGTTATTCACTTAGCTACTGAGTCGTGATAGCCACTTGCTTGTGCAATGAAGTGAAATGTAAATTCATTTTGCATTATTTGCTTGAATCTTCCTATGGATGCTTAGGACTGAAGTGAATTAAGTACTTGATATGCTCAACTTTGTCATTTCTACATTATGCTGATAAAAAGTAATTTTTCCCCATTATTTCAGAGAACTCGAGTCATATATAAAGTTATTTCGTCAACTGGTTATAAGTGATATTTCAATTCTGTACAATATAATTTTGATGAAGTTTTGTCCTCTGAGTAAGATGTTTTATTCATGGAACTTTCAACGTTCTTCTGAACGACATCATCAGCACAAACTTCAGGTAGAAGTAAATGGTTCGAATTTCTCCACATGTAATTCATAGCTTGTCTTGTAGATCTCGATGTTGTTTGGTTCTTGTTAACCTTAAACCTATCATTGTTGACTTCCTACATATCATGTTCTCGTTTCTGATCGCCTTGTCTCTATAGTTTACTCATACAAGGAATTAGATAAATAAGAAAGTTTATGTGATAATGAGTAGATGTAGGTATTGGAGAGGTTAATAATTCCTATGAATGAATGATTCAAAAAAGTGTTTAATATTTAACATTCATGTAGTTATCACAATTGATTGATCACTGGGTGGTGATCAATCTCATGCTTGTCTAGTCCTTATTAGTGCAGATCGAACGCTATCGATCATGTTGCAATGTTAGTCACGGCTCGGATAGCTCAGTGGTAACGTCTCTGACTGTGAAGCTGGGTGACACGAGATCGAATCCGCCAGGGAGCACCAGTTCCCTCAAGATTACAGGTACACCTTGCTGACGAGTGCCAAGTAGCACGAAACCCGGATCCAGGGTTTCCTGTTGACTACCTCCAACCACCATCTAATCTCAATTCATGTAGTTAGTTTTTAATAACCTTACCTAACTAAAGACTTACATGCGAGACTATAATTTATAGACGGAGCAATTAGGTATGAGATAACAGGTCATGGATTTTGGCGCGAAATTCACTGATCGATTTGGATAAATAGAGTTTTGGCATTATAACTGATATCAGTTCGTGATGAAAACCCTAAATATACTTCTTAGCCTTAACTGTCAACTGTGAATCACAATTTGAAGTCCTCACATATGTTTATAACCCCCAGTGGGTGCTGGTTATTAGGTGGACACCCTCAAGGTCACTTTAGAATCGCTCAAAAGTCGTTTATAAATTATAGTCTCACCGACTTACAAATTGGCATTCTCAGACTGGGTTTTGTGGAGAGTTTTAGAAATTTCACAGGTTGAAATCATGAGTCAGTTGAAGCTAGACCACCATTGGAAACTTGGAAGCACTGGACGGCAGTTTCGTCCTGGTATGGGACTCCTCAGCAGTGCACATCCACGATCCCGCACCACACGGGGCTCGAACCCAGGACCTACTGGCTTCGCGCGCGAGCACTTAACCACTAGACCACTGAGCCGGCATCCAACGGTGGAGTTCAACCGGTCTGTTGTGAGATAACAACTCACTGAAGACAATGGTGTACGGTGGCGCAACTTCGTGGATTGGTTGAAGTTAGACAATAACACCGTTGGACGCCGGTCGGCTCAGTGGTCTAGAGGTTAAGCGCTCGTGCGCGAAGCCCGTAGGTCCTGGGTTCGAGCCCCGCGTGGTGAAACTGGCGTTCGCTTCATTACTTTCTAGGGTTTATTCATATAACTTACTTACGCCTGTTACTCCTCGTGAAGGAACATAGGCCGCTCACCAGCATTCTCCATCCAACCCTGTCCTGGGCAGTCCTTTCTAGCTCCTTCCAGTTGTAATTCATCCTTTCCATATCTGCTTCTATTTCCCTACCCAATGTGTTCTTTGGTCTTCCACTTTTCCGCTTCCCTTCAGGATTCCAAGTTAGGGCTTGCCTCGTGATGCAGATTGATGATTTGTGTAATGTATGTCCTATCCATTTCCATCGTCTTTTCCTAATTTCCTCTTCAGCTGGAAGTTGGTTTGTTCTCTCCCACAGAATGGTGTTGCTAATGGTATCAGGTTAATGGATGTTGAGTAACTTACGTAGACAACTATTTATAAATACTTGTACCTTCTTGATGATGGTTGTTGTAGTTCTCCAAGTTTCAGCTCCATACAGTAGGACTGTTTTGACGTTCGTATTGATGATTCTCACTTTGATATTGGCTTGCAGACAGTCGTTTTGAATTCCATGTGTTCTTCAATTGTAGGAATGCGACCCTTGCTTTGCCAATCCTTGCCTTTACGTCTGCATCTGAACCTCCTTGTTCATCGATGATGCTTCCCAGGTATGTGAAGGATTCTACATCTTCCAGAGTTTCGCCATCAAGAGTGATTGGATGGCTGTTCTGCGCTTTGAATTTGCGGACCTTGGTTTTCCCTTTGTGTATACTGAGGCCTACTGATGCATATAAGGCAATTCTTTTATATGTTCAATAACCAGTCTAAGAGATCCATCTAAATAATGACTAAATAACTTACATCTTGGTTTTAGGTTTCAAGAGTTATTAATAATCTAGTGTTTTGACTAATGCTTAATTTGCTTTATTGAAGAAGAACTCAACTTGATGAAGAGTGAGTATATCACAATGCTGTTTTCTTTATCCGGGTCTTCATTTCACACCAGTTCGGTGATTAATGACCTCTTACATACGTAATGAGTTCTTTTAGCCAAAAATAGTTGGTGAAGCTGGTAGGCCCTTCTTAATGCGTAGTAACATGCCTAGTATGCGATAGTGCCTTCACTACAAAAAGGAACTGTGCACTTGGCATTGTTATGCCGTATTCTTGGAAGTCAGCTTTTGCATAACAGAATCAGGATGCAATACAATCAGGTCATAATGGCATGAATTGTGAGGTGAGGGCTGTATGGGAGTCGTATTATTTAAAAGTTCAGTTGTGTGTTCCGACATAATAAGAGTAAAATATATAAATATGCAAAAAAGAAGTCTGAAAACACAAAAATAAGTATACGTAATTCTAATACAAAGAACATACTCATGGTCTATCGTTTGGTGTGCCAGATCACGTCGGGGCTCACAACTCTAAATGTCATGATTATTCAGGCCTTGACAACCATGTTATCTGTAATACTCTTCAAATCGACGATTCAAAATCCAGGAAAGGAAGGGGCTCGAAGATATATTTAGAAGATGGTCGATACGTTGAGAAGTATATGATCTTAGCTAACTAGTTGTTGCGAGGGATAAATAGTCTGGTGTGCCAAATGGTGATGTTCTACTGATGCTCAACCGAGCGCTTTCAGCTTTGGTATATCCAGCAAAATTAATGAGGTTAAGATCAATGTTGAAGAATTTCAGAAGTATTGATTTCGAGGATTTATTTACCACTACACCATCAAACTGAAAGAAAATTTTTGATAAGAATATAGGATTGTTGAGAACGTAGTCAGTAAATGCATTACGTATGTATAATCACTACCTACGTCACTTTGTGGTGTTTGCTGGTGAATGAGAAGTTGGAAGGAAGCTAAGTCATGTTGTTTGGTGCAGATCACCTGGCTATTATTCTCATACCTACTATAACAAATAGTTTTGCACATTGGTGGCATGAATTCGAATCAACTGAAATGGTATAGATGGATCCATTCATTGTTTTCCCATGGATTTTTAATATTAAACGTATCAATTGATTCATAATCTCAACTATTGAAAGTAAATTAGTTTGTTTTTCTATTAAAACAATCATATAAAATGACCTCATATCTAATGTATCCGACTAATTCATCATTCTATACTCATTTTTTTTTATCAGAAGGGGTTTTGTGGAGATTTTTAAAAATTTCAATAGTTGAAATCATGAGTCACTTGAGGATAAACCATCGTGGAAAACCTGGAAGCATTGGACGGCCGGTTCGTCCCAGTATGGGACTCCTTAGAAGTGTGCATCCACGATGCCGTCAACCGCGACATTCGAACCCAGGACCTGTCAATCTCGCGCGCGAGCGCTTGACCACTAGATCACTTAGCTGACCGGCATTAAACGGTGTTAATGTCTAACTTCAAATAATCCACGAAATTGAGCGACATATCTACCATTGTCATCAGTGAGTTGATATCTCACAACAGACCTGGTTGAACTCTACTGGTAACAGATTCTCACTAGAACTCCAGAAGTATCTCTTGAAGTCTGTCACTAGTGAGCAGATGATTATTATTAGAAGGGGTTTTGTGGATGTCGCCGAGTGAGCGATCTTGGATGCACACTGTTGAGGAGTGCCATACTAAAACGAAACGTCTGTCCAATGTTTCGAGGTTTTCCATACTGATCTAGCTTCAATTGACTCATTTTTTTTTGTTTAAATATTAAAGTCATTTTCAATGTTTATTCAAAACACATTAATACGTTTAATTATGTCAACTATATGATGTATATTTCATGGGTTACATTGTGAGTGTGTGTGTATGTGTGTGTGTGTGTGTAAGTATGAACTATACCATATGAACTTGTTTAAAATTTTATTCCCCAGAGTAAATTTATTGATATGTTGATAACAATTTCAAAGAATTCGTCTGAATATTCGAAGTTCTTTTTTTCGGGGGGGGGGGTAGGGGCCAGGGGTTTGATTTGTTTTGATGATATCTTGTTAACAGACAGATACATTACAAATGTTCACTGATTTTATTTTCTTTTCAAAAATGTATAAGCATAACTAATCTCTTTATCTCGCTCTCCCTCTCCTTCTCTTGGCGTTCTCGGCTCCCTCGTTCTCTCTCTCTCTCTCTCTCTCTCTCTCTCTCCATCTCATTTAGATTAGATTGATTTTGGGGACTATTGAACTTGACAGATGGTTAGTTGATGTGTTAGATATGTAATTAACAAAATTAGTCTAAAAAGAAATGAATTTAGTATTTCTCTTGAGATGTCTAATTTCTTATTCTTTAGAAACATATTTAGATAGGTGTGTAGATGGTTTAAGTTGAATGATTTTGATTATTAAAAATCAAACCCTTATGAATTCGGTAGTTATTTTAATTGGATTAATTGATGTTAGATATCAACACTGTTGGATAGGTGTTTCAATGGTTTAAAGATTAAACATTTGCGTGCACGAGATAGATAGGTCTTGAATTCGAATCTAGTGAGGCAGGATCATGGATGCGTAGTGCTGGGGGAGTCGCACAATAGGACGAAAAGGCCATCTAGTTGTTCTAGGTTTTCTATGGTGGTTTAGCTACAATTGACTTGGGAATTCAAGTATAAAAGTTATTTTAATAATTATAAACATAAAACTACTGACTAACACCACTGAGTAGTATCTTAACAAGGGTTTCTGTTTTTTTTTTTAATTGTTGGTATTCAAGATTACCATTGATCAGTCTCTTTAGTCATATTGATATCCTGAGCGGATTATATCGGTATGGTATTTTGCTAGATGTTTAAGTGTGTTTAGTGTTTGTGGTTTACAGTGAAATATGTTTTGTTCGTTTTGAGATTGATTGACTGAATATATCTGGATCATGAAGACATCAACATCTGAAAGAAAGCACGGGATACAGTGGACGATCTAGACTTCGCAGATGATTTGGCTCTTCTATCCAAAACGCAACGACAAATGCAGCAGAAGACGACCAGTGTAGCAGCAGCCTCAGCAGCTGTAGGTCTCAATATACACAAAGGGAAAAGAAAGATTCTCCGATACAACACAGAACGCATCAATCCAATCACAATTGACGGAGAAGATTTGGAAGATGTAAAAACCTTTACGTATTTGGGCAGCATCATTGATGAACAGGGTGGGTCTGATGCAGATGTGAAGACGCGGATCGGCAAAGCAAGAGCAGCATATTTACAACTGAGGGACATCCGGATCTCAAAGCAACTGTCAACCAACACCAAGGTCAAGATTTTCAATACAAATGTCAAGACAGTTCTACTGTATGAGGCAGAAACCTGGAGAACAACGAAAGCCATCATCCAGAAAATACAGGTGTTTATTAACAGTTGTCTACGCAAAATACTTCCGATCCGTTAGCCGCACACTATTAGCAACAATGTACTGTGGGAAAGAACAAACCAGAACAAACCAGTGGAGGAATAAATCAGGAAGAAGCGCTGGAAGTGGATAGGACACACATTGAGGAAAGCACCAAACTGCGTCACAAGACAAGCCCTCACATGGAATCCTCGAGGCCAAAGGAAAAGAGGAAGACTAAAGAACACATTACGCCGGGCAGTGGAGATAGACATGAGAAAAATGAACAAGAATTGGATGGAACTAGAAAAGAAGGCGGAGGACAGAGTGGATTGTAGAATGCTGGTCGGTGGCCTATGCTCCATTGGGAGTAACAGGCGTAAGTAAGTACGTAAGACTGGATATATCTGGATTATGGTGTTCATATTGACACTGAGACTTTATCCCATTACCTTCCAACTGAGCATCTAGTCTGTTATTCACTTAGTTGATGAATTTGGAAAATCATTATTTTTAGCAATAGGTGGAAATGGATTAGTAAGGCTTTGTGATTAATCGATCTCTAGTCTCATAAGGACATTCTGAGTGGAACATGTTACATTTTTGACGGAAAATGTTATAGATTCAAGATTCGGTGTAAACATCAACACTGTGACTAAGGTACATCCAGCTGATGAGTCCAGAATAGAATGGGTTACATGTCTTATTTTTAACTGTGAGTCACATACAATGTAATAGAATTAGTAGTATAGTTTTTCAAATAAGATTAGCAGTTATTTGATAATGACTTGTTACGTAAAAACAATTAATGCAATGAGTAGAATTCTGAACGATATGACTGAAATCATAGGACGAACTAATGTAAACAACCGTTGGAAACTGGGAGCATTTGACGATTGTTTCATTCTAGTATGGGACTTCTCAGAAATGCTCATCCATGATCCAGCATGCGGAACTCGATCCATGATCTCTGAATTTCGGAAGTGAAGCTAGCTTTGAGACGAAATATCCACAGTTCCTTGACCAGTAGAACTAATTTGTGTTGGATATGAGCCAGTGGCATATTGAACACAATGAATCAGGGTCACACAATATCGTGGATCGATCAAAGTCAGACATTGACACTGTTGAATATTGGCTCAATTGTCCACAGGTTAAGTGTTCGCGCGAGATCAAAGGTCCTGTGATTGATTTTTGATTACAAGATCGTGGATGTGTACTTCTGTTCAGTCCGATACTAGAATAAAATGGCTATACGGTGCTTCCAGATTTTCAATGATGGTCTAACATTGATTCATGATTTCAATGAAGTATAAGATAAAAACTTGTCTTTCAACATAATAATCATGAATCGTACAAGAATGTTCCAAAGTAATCACGTATACTAAAAATGAGTCTTGCCTCCATAGACTGTCTTGATTATTTTTAGCTCGTTTTTAATACCTTATCCATGTTACCAACAGAATGAAACTATTAACAGACGTTGTCTTTATCTAATTAGTTTAAAGGCTTTAAAAATAAAACCAGGAAGTGTTGAACAGACATTTCATCTTGATATGGAATTTACCAACAACAGTGTATATCAAAAACTCCACCTGGAGCCCCTGAGGCTACTGTTGGTCTCGAGCCCGGATAAAGGAGGAGGGTTGGGCAAAGGGTTGGCGAGCCCATCCCGTAGGAAAATAACTCTCTAAAAAGACGCTAACCAGTGTACATCAGTGATCTGGTTTCCAATGCTTGCCACATTAAGGTCGATCAATAAAATAAAATATAAAATTTAAAAATCTCCAAAGATCCTCTACTTCCTTTTTTCGTTTATCGCCATTAGATTTCAAATCGGGAGTCTGAAGACATTTTTATACTTGTTTTACAAATTTACTATGAGGACAGTTCATGGGTGAACTCGAGGAAGCTCTAAAAAGCTCAGAAAGAACTGAAGATATTCCCTCCAATCAGCCTTTGCAAGAATATTCCAGAATCTCTACCGTGTAGATTCCCTATTGGACAAATGGTATTAACCCCCTTTGTGCGGATTGAATAATGATGATTTTGTTTTTACTAAAACCTATAAATCCTTAACAGTTTTGTATCATAATTGACATTGTTTCTGGAATAACATTCTTTTTACTTGTCTTCTGTCGTCTCAATTACGATTTGAGAGTGTTCTAGCGTTCGATTGCTCAAGTCATACGTGGTATATTAAGAATCTAAGCTCTAGATATAACATTGACAATGAATGAAGTTGGTTCTATTTGTTCAATATTGAGGCTTTCACGTAAGAACCCAAACAGTACAGCTCAATCCCGCTTCACAGGAGAACTAGACATGAAATAGGCTTTAACGCTACAATTCGAATAGTATAGCTCAATCTTATAGCGCAACCACACAGGTACCCAGTACCCTAGTGGACCATAATGCAACTATTGCCTGAAGATAATTATTTCATAATAGAACATCCTGTTCCGTTCATTCCCCGCCTTGCTCTTTCGCTCTCTCTCTCTCCCTCTCCCTGTGTTTCTGTCTCTCTCATTCTTTAAAACAAAACAGTTACCATGTGAAATGATTACAAATTATACTAATTATTTTTTCTTCTTTTTTCTTCTTTATTTTCATCTTGTTGAAGAGACACCTTTTTTTGTTCGCTTAAAGGTATAAAAACAAACAAACAATTAACTGAATGTTGTTTGAAGTAAAGAAAAAAGAAACACCATTGAAGTTATCTGTAGATAATAAGTGTACATGTGTATACTAGTCACTTGCTCTCATTCTCTCCCTCTCTCTCTCCGTCTCTCTCTCTTCGACTCTGTTGATGTGTACGCGTGAGCATGTTTTCCTTCACATGTTTTTTCCTGTTTCTCTTATCTACTGTCGAATATCACATGATTGATGTGTTACGTAAGAGAAATTATTGAATCCCCTCCCTCATCTAACATCAAACATAAAGTACATAGTCTAACACAGAAATGAGAAAACATTATGAGGTAAGATTATAATTAATGGACGAACTTATCATATATAAGATAACAGATTTCGGATTTTTGGCACAATACAGTTTGGGCACTATAACTGATGTTAGTTCGTGATGAAAACGCGAAATCTAATTTCTAACCTTAACCATCAATTGTAATTTGTTGAGGCTAATGTCCTCAATATCTGACTCCAATGAATAATATCCCGTAAACTGAGTATTTAAGGTAGGCTTAATCTCCTAGTAGAATTGCGGATTTTACTCGAGATTATTGAGATGCCTGAACACCAGTTATAGAGATAGTTTATTGTTAATGATGATTAATAAAAATCCACAAGCGTACGGTGAGCAAGCACACAATGAAACAGAGTGAGTGAGTAAGATACAATGAATAGACAAATGATACAGTGGCCAAATAGGCTTGTCACAAATTCCTTAAACAGGTTTATAACCTTTATTTAGTTCTAGTTATTAGGTGGACAATTTCAAGGTCAGTCTAGAGTCACTCAAAGGTCGTCCATAAATTATAGTTTCATTCATTATGATTAAAGAGTTATTTAAACCTAAGTTTACATTAGATCGACTGCATACATAAGACCCTAAAATGACTTTAATTAAGATATTATTTCAATGGTTAATATCATGAATCAGTTGAAGCTAGACCACTATGGAGAACCTGGAAGCACTGGACGGCCGTTTCATCCTATTGTGGGGCTCCTCAGCAGTGCGCATCCACGACTGTCGCCTACTGAGAGATTAGAACCCAGGACCTACTGGTTTCGCGCGCGAGCACTGAACCACTAGACCACTGAGCTGGCCGGTATCCAACCCTGTTAGTGACTAACTTCAACCAATCCACGAAATTGAGCGACACATCCACCATTGTCTTCAGTGAGTTCCTATCTCACTACAGACCCGCTTGAACTCCACTGGTCACTGCTTCTCACTAGAACTCCAGGATATATCTCTTTAAGCCAATCACTAGTGAGCATATGTTGATTAGTATCAGAAGGGGTTTTGTGGAGATTGTAGTAATTTCAACAGTTGAGTTTAGTTTCAAATATTATTTTTTCAAGATTTTGACATGTTTCATTCAATGTATAGAATCTGTTGAAGGTTTATCTGGTTTATTCACCATTAAATTAATTTGTCAATGAGTAGTTACCAAATGTATATTGTTCATATCTTAGTAAATATGTACGTGGTCTAGAACTTAAGCGATCACATGGGAGATTGAAGTTAATGAGTTTGAATCCCCTGTTAGGGGATCATGGATGCGCATTACTAAGGAGTCCCATCCAGTACCTTCAGATTTTCAATAGTAGTCTAGCTTACATCATTAAAACAGCTGTTATATCCGAGTGGAGATTAAATTACAGGTAACTCCCGAGGACTATTCATGGACTAATATTCTAATAATATTCTTATTGTATAACTACTCAACAATTACACTATGTATATTTATATTCCTTTTATGATAAGCTTTATTTTGGCCTATAATTTATTACTGTACAATTTACGATTCTTAAGTTATGCTCAGTTTATTAACTACTGCCTCCCACATTCACAGCCACTTTTTGGGCTTATTTGTGTACAAATATTATTTCCTATTTTATGGTACGTTGCGGTCTGTGTGATTGATATATAAACCAAGTATGCCTGAAATAAACGATCTGCTCTGATTCGAAGCTGGTATTGTGTTCTGGCTCAAGTGGAAGGGCTCGGAGGACATAGGACCAGGACGCTAGACTGCCCGCACCGGTTGAACGTCATTGGTTGGCCTAGTGTAAAGATCCGTATAAGTCGTATCCGGATTGGTCGATAGGTCGCGTGATAGCGAAACAAGACATCCTAGGTCATAACAACAGCACGAGGTATATCCTGGAGTTCTAGTGAGAAGTAGTGACCAGTGGAGTTCAACCAGGTATGTTGTGAGATAGGAACTCACTGAAGACAATGGTGGATGTGTCGCTCAATTTCGTGGATTGGTTGAAGTTAGTCATTAACAGGGTTGGATACCGGCCAGCTCAGTGGTCTAGTTGGTTAAGCGCCTGGCACGAAACTGATCAATCTTGTGTTAGAATCCCGTGAGGTGGGTCGTGGATGCGCACTGCTGAGGAGTCCCATACTAGGACGAAATTGCCACCCAGTGCTCCCAGGTTTTCCATGGTGATCTAACTTCAACTGACTCATGATCTCAATTGTTGAAATGACTACAATCTCCACAAAACCCCTTCTGATACTTATCAATCAAATATCAAAACAAAATTCAAAGGAGAGAATATCAAGTTTTGCGGGGGAGGGGAGCCCGAATGAAGGTAACTTCTGTCACACATAAAAAAGGGAACTATTATTAGACAGGAAAGAAAATAATAATAATAATCCGACAAATTCAGTAATCAAAAAATTACCAGTTCCATTAACTAATTTGAACAATTTGGCATTTGATGTGTGTGTGTGTGTGTGTGTGTGTAGGATAGAACATTAGGTACTTCTATGAAAAAAACCCTGATTAGTCTCTTTTTTTATTGTCGAAGCAAACATACATCTTGATAGGAATTACAACAATGAAATCAATGGTAATTATCAATTAATGATTCGGATTAGCGTTTTGTTTCTTTTGTACAGCAAGATTGTTTTCTACAGGATAAGATTGTTAACCCTACACCCAACCTTTCTCCTTTACACGGACTTGAAACCGTTAGAAGTCAATGTAGAAGAACTACAGACGGAGTTGATGATTATCAATTGTAAATTAAATTATTGTCTATATGAACAGAGTGTGTGTTTGTGTGTATAGGGGGTGGGGAGGAGAGGAGACGGGAAAGGAAAGGAAAGGAGGTGACCAGGGAAGATAGGTACTACGTGTCATATATAGTTTTATGAATAGACCACCTGGTCAATTTAAATAATTGTCAAACTGTTTTAATTACTAATTGTCTAGATGAATAAAATTCATGATATACAGATGGTTTAAAGTTGGATTCGATCATGTTCGTGAAGTCCTCTGTATGTGTGTGTGTGTGTATGTATGTATGTATGTATCTATGTGTGTGGATACCTATTCGATGATTTGCAAATCATTGAACCAAATATTATAAATTAATTATTTTGCCGAAGGCTGTCAAATAGAAAGTTGTGTTCATTAAAAAAAGAAAAAGAAAAAAGAAATACATTTTAATCCTTAGCAATAAAGAAGATATTCGATCAAGAAATGTGATTACATTTTAAGGGTTTATGTGTCTATCCACATATAAGTATCTATGTGTATGTATGTGTGATATGTAAGTAAGTAGGTAAGTAAATAAACAAGGAAGTTAAGCTTAAAAAATAAATGAGATAATTCAATTACAACAAAATAGAACAAATGATCTATTCAATACAAGTTGGAATTGTCTTCATTATTACATTACCTCTTCATCAGCATATTTGTGTATGTCTGGGGGGGGGGAAGGGTTAGTGTGGAACAAATACAAGAACTACAGATCATATAAGTTCTTTTTTGGGGGGATTTGAAGGGGGTGTGGGTGATTACAATCGATATGAAAGATTATGTAATATGATGATGATGATGATGATGAAGAAGAAGAAGAAGAAGAAGAAGGAGAAATAGGGGTAGTACAGTTAACTTATGTCTATATAATTTATGTAATAATCTATTGTTCATCTGTTACATAATTATTTCAGATAAAAGAAATATCTAATTTTAATTGAATTAACTATAAGAATGAGATCAGTTCTATTTTACAATGATGAAAAGAAAAAGTAGTTTGGTGTCATATTACATGATAGTTCTAATGTGAATGTCAGTGACTGAAATCAATATGAGGATCATATAAGGATCATTAAGTCTTTGTATATGACTAGAAGATATTGAAAACGTGTATATTCAGTATGGGGGTTGTGAAAGAGTATTAAGTTGTTTGATTGAGATTATGAATCGATTGAAAACCTTAAAACATTGGAATACCGTTTCGTACTATTTTTGGACTCTTCAGTGAAAGTGCGCATCCATGATCTCGCCAACCGCGAGATTCGAATCCGGAGTTTTCAGTCTCATGCACGACCGCTTAACCTTCGCAACCATTGAGCCGGCCGGCATTCAACGATGTTAATGTCCAAATTCAACTTATTCATGAAATTAAGCGACATATTCATCATTGTCATCAGTGAGTTATTATCTCACAACAGACTTGGTTGAACTTCATTGGTCACTACTTCTCATTAGAACTTCAGGAAATACCTTTTGAAGTCAGTCACTAGTGAGTATATATTAAATATATTGAACAAAGCCATTGATCATAATAATCATAAGCTTATTTATATACAGGAAGCAATAACACTTGATAAAACTTCATTAAAACAATTTCATCCAGATTCTTTATTATTCTCATCTTTATAAAATTGTGATCCCAATCATAGCTGATTCTTCATATTAACAATTGACCGACTGTAGCTCTCCTAGAATTACTGCCAATAGCAGACATGGATAAAGGAGAAGGGTTGGGCATAATGTTAACGACCCCCTCGCGTAGAAAACTAACTCCCTAAATATATATATATTACTTACTTACTTTCGCCTGTTACTCCTAATGGAGCATAGGTCGCCGACCAGCATTCTACAATCCACTCTGTCCTGGGCCTTCTTTTCTAGTTCCATTCAATTCTTGTTCATTTTTCTCATGTCTATCTCCACTGCCCGGCGTAATGTGTTCTTTGGTCTTCCACTTCACTCGCATTGGTCTTGGGGATTCCATATGAAAGCTTGTCTTGTGACACAGTTGTATATGTTCCACAATGTGTGTCCTATCCACTTCCAGCGCTTCTTCCTAATTTCTTCCTTCGCTGGGATCTGGTTTGTTCTCTCCCACAGTTGGTTGTTGTTAATAGTGTCCGGTCAACGGATCTGAAGTATTTTGCGTAGACAACTGTTAATAAACACCTGTATTTTCTGAATGATGGCTTTCGTAGTTCTCCAGGTTTCTGCCCCATATAGTAGGACTGTCTTGACATTTGTATTGAAAATCCTGACCTTGGTGTTCGTTGACAGTTGTTTTGAGTTCCATATATTCCTCAGTTGTAAATATGCTGCTCTTGCCTTACCGATCCGCGCCTTCACATCTGCATCAGATCCACCCTGTTCATCAATGAGTTACATATATATATATATATATATATATATATATATATATATATATATATATATATATAAATTCATTTCGTATTGTTTGTTTGAATCTTTTCATTGATCAGTCTCTTACTATTGGCATATGTGCATCTTGTGTCGGATTGTTTCGATATTGTCTTAAATCACAATCATTATAAGCAATGATCGATGGTGGTAAGCAGTAGAATCCATGACACGCGTTTCATATAATTTTGAACTCGTCAGCTGGATGTATCTACATCACACAGTTGATGTTCATTCTGCGAGTCAGACTCAGTACAATATTGCTCGTTTCAAACGCCATCATGCTATTCATTGATTATTGATAGCCGCTAGCTTATGCAATGGAGTGAAGTTTTAATTCAATTTTTGTATTGTTTATTTGAATCCTCCCATTAATGTTTAGAACTATAATTGATTAACTAAGTGGATTACGTGATGGCGTTTAAAGTGAACGCTACTGTACTGAGTTCGAGTCCCAGAATGATCATCAACTCTGAGATGCAGATATATATTCAGTTGACGAGTCCTAAATTAGATAAAAACGCGCTTCAAACTGAATTCCACTACTAGTCACTATCCATCTTTGCTTAGAAAGCTTGTGACTTAAGGCGATACCAAGGCAGTATGCACAGTATGCACATATGCCAATAACACACTGATCAATTGCAGTGCTGAACATCAATGGGAAGATTCATGTGAACAATATCAAGTGAATTTGAAGTTGACGGGATTGCACAAGCAAGTGGCTGTAAGGACTCAGTAGCTGAGTGGATACTGGGTTGGAGTGACAGACAATGAACATCAATTGTGAGATGCAGGCACGTGCAGCTGACCAGTGCCAAATAGGAGGAGACGCGCCTCCTGCATTCCACTGCTAACCACCATCCATCTTTACTTAGAATGCTTGTAACTTAAGGTGATATCTAGCCAATACACACAGTATGCACATATACCAATTACAATCGTAAACATGAATGGAAAGATTCAAATAAACAATACCAAAGGAATTAGAACACTTTTTCCCATTCATATTCATATGTCTATGTATAACCTACAGATATACCAAATCATAAAAACACATTTATTTATCCAAATGCATTGGACATAATCTTTCATATAAAATGTACTATTAAAATGTAGTTATCTCTGTAAAAGGAGAAAAAAAAGCACTTTAAACATTTCAAGGTGAAAAAACGGATCCCTTTTTAATCAAGGTCAGTCAATATTATGGGGGGGGGAGGGAGGGAGGGAGTAATAATAATAAAGAAAGACTATGGTCAACATGATAGTGACTAATATTTATGCCAAACATTTACATGACTGAATTGTCATTTTATACTTATTCAAGATCTGAATCTCTTGTGAAAAAGAATGTTTTTTCGCTTATTTTTCATTTGATAGACAGATAACATTTTCAAAATAAGGAAATATTGTATACCTCTCTTGGTTGTTTATAGTTTCACCACCTCCACTAGGACCCCTTCTCCTCCTCCTCCTCTTCCTCCTCCTCCTTTTTCCACTTAGAGACATTTGTATTGTATAGACCATACACCTTACATGAACCGGTAATAATAAATGGTAGAAATGTCACGTATCTTTTAATCGTGAACAGAATGTTATTGTCATGATCTATCTATACTTTGTATTTATCTAATTCTATACCTCTTATTGTATTGATGAAGATAGTATATTTGAAAAAATAATTAATTTCAATGATTAAGATCATGAGTCAGTTGAAGCTAGACCACTATGGACAAGCTGGAAGCATTAGACGGTCGTTTCGTTCTATTGTGTGACTCCTCAGCAATGCGCCTGCACGACCTCGCCTACTGCGAGATTCGAACCGAGGACATACTGGTTTCTCGCGCGAGCACTTAACCACTAGATCAGGTTGTCTATGATGGTCTAGCTTCAACGGACTCATGATCTTAATCATTGAAATTACTATAATATCCACAAAACTCATCTGATATTAAATAATTAATCATTTATATTTTTATAAAAAAAATGTGTAAACAATGAATGTTGTTTTTATTCACTTGGTATTGTTTACTTGTCTCTTCTCAATTGTTCTCAAATCTGAGATGCAGGTATATCTAGTTGATGAGTCCCAAAATAGGACGAAACGTGCATCTAATTGGATTCCAATGCTAACCACCATCCATCTTTGCTTACAATGAATGTTGTTGTTTATTATTTATGCAAGATGTTGTAAATAGTTAGATTTTTCGAAAAGATAATGAAGATTTACAGTAGTTATTATTGTACTGATACCAATGAAAGTATGGAGCTGAAACTTGGAGAACTACAACAACCACAATCAAGAAAGTACAAGTATTTATAAATACTTGTCTACGCAAGATACTCAACATCCATTAACCTGATACCATCAGCAACACCATTCTGTGGGAGAGAACAAACCAACTTCCAGCTGAAGAAGAAATTAGGAAAAGACGATGGAAATGGATAGAACATACATTACGCAAATCGTCAAACTGCATCACGAGGCAAGCCCTAACTTGGAATCCTGAAGGAAAGCGAAAAAGAGGAAGGCCAAAGAACACATTGCGTCGGGGAAATAGAAGCAGATATGAAAACGATGAATTACAACTGGAAGGAGCTAGAAAGGATTGCCCAGGACGGGTTTGGATGGAGAATGCTGGTGAGCGGCCTATGCTTCTTCACGAGGAGTAACAGGCGTAAGTAAGTAAGTAAGTAACCAATGAAAGAATTCTATATCTGGACTATTCAAATAATAATGGACACTTAGTGTCGTGAACAAGAACACAAATGGGAAACAATCGAATGTAGTTGAATACAAAATTACAGAACGCCTCAGTCAAATCTGAGAACCATACAATGAATATTTCATTTGCAAAAAATGTCAATCAATTGTCTCAAGCTTGATAGTTCTTTTGTTTTCACACCATTCATTTTTTGTTCTTATTCTTTGTTCTTCGATTGGTGGTCGCGGCTCGGATAGATCAGTGGTAACGTCTCTGACTGTGAAACTGGGTGACACGAGATCGAATCCGCCAGGGAGCACCAGTTCCCTCAAGATTACAGGTACACCTTACTGACGAGTGCCAAGTAGCACGAAACCCGAGTCCAGGGTTTCCTGTTGATTACTTCCAACCACCATCTAATCTCAATACATAGTGCCCTCAGTTTCGAGTCACCTGGACTGATGGCGACTTTGCAACATGATCGATAACATTCGATCTGTACTAATAAGGACTTGACACGCATGACACTGATCGCCACCCAGTGATCAATCAATTGTGATTTGATCTTCTTAACATTCTACCGCCAGGCATTTCACTTTCAACTAGTGATACATACTACTTATATCTGTCGACATCAGTAGCATATACCACAATAGTATACTATTGTTTCAGATTATTTACCAGTGTGTATATGCAAAATTAGATGATACTGAAGATAGTGGTAAATTTTTAATACTAGACCATATGCTCATCAGTGATTAGCCTCAGGAAGGAATTTTTATGGAGTTCTAGTGAGAAGCTGTGATTAGTGGATTCCAATCCATGTCGGGTAAGAGATAGGTATCTACCTCAGACAATGAATGAATGATCGCACCGTATCGTGGATTAGTTGAAATTAAATATCATTAACACTGTTGGATGTAGGTTCAGTGGTCTACAGCTTAAGAGTTCGTGTGTGAGACTGAAGGTGTCGTGTTGGAGTCCCTTTGGTGCAGGATCGTGGATGCATACTGATTGATAAGGAGTCCTATAGAAGGACGGAACAGCAGTCTACTTCAACCAGCTTTTCAATGGTAGTCTAGATTAGATCGACTCATAAAGTCAACTATTAAAATTATTACAATCACCACAAACTACCATTCTAATAATAAAGACTATTTTATACTACTTGGAAGTGACTAACTTAGACAGAATTGGTGAAAGTATAATCTATAGATGAACCAATCAGGTTTACGTTTAAAGGTCATGGATTTCGGTGCAAAATTCATTCATCTATTCGGCTAAATAGCACTTTGGCATTTTAGCTGATGTTGGTTAGGGATGAAAACGCTTAAATCTAATTCCTAACCCTAATCATCAACTGTAAATCATAATCGTTATTCTTCACATAAGTTCATAACTCTTATTTATCCCTAGTAAGTAGATGGACATTCTCAAGACCACTTTAACATCTCCGAAATGTCGTCTCACCACAAAATCTATAATCTATATTGTAAACTAAGAAGTGAATGACGCAGAACTTAGTATAGTTGTAACATTCAATTGGGGGTGGGGGATTTGTTTACATTCCATGAGACAAACAAATTTCTTCATTCGATCCTGTGTAAAGTTGTGTGTGTTCCTTTTTAACGAGTTCTGAAGATTATTTACTTACCTACTTATTTTCACCTGTTACCCCTCAATGGAGCATAAGCCGCCGACCAGAATTCTTCATTCCAATCTGTCCTGGGCCTTCCCTCCTAGTTCTATCTAATTGTTGTTCATTCTTCTCATATCTATCTCCGTTTTCCGGCATAATGTGTTCTTTGGACTTCCTCTTCCTTTTTGACCTTGACGATTCCAAGTGAGTGCTTGCCTTGTAATGTAGTTAGGTGCTTTCCTCAATGTGTGTCCTATTCACTTCCAACGCTTCTTCCTGATTTATTCCTCCGCTGGGAGTTCTGATGATTAACATCAAACAATTTTGCATTACTTCCTGATTTACAATGATTTCTTAATTAATATCAATCTGTGGTAAAACTTGACTTTGTGCCAAGTTAGTAAATGAGTCATTTAAACTACATCAAATTATTTCTTAACATGAACTGGATATCAGCAACAACAAAAAACGAAGCTAAATTGTGGATAGTAGTTTATAGTTCGATAAAATAGAATAATTATTCAATGATTCAAGTCTTGTGAATGTGTAAACTTCATAAATCGACATATATTCCTTTAAATATGGTGTGTGTTACTTGGAGAACTATGAAAGCCATCATACAAAAGATACTTCGGATCTGTTGGTCAGACACTATCAGCTACAACCTACTGTGGGAGAGAACAAATCAGATTTCAACGGAGAAAGAAATCAAGAAGAAGTGCTGGAAGTGGATAAGACACACATTAAAGAAAGCACCTAATTTCGTCATAAGACAAGCACTCACTTGAAATCCTCAAGACCAATGGAGGAGAGGAAGATTAAAGAACACATTACGCTGAGAAATGGAAGCAGACATGAGTAGAATGAACAAAAATTGGATAAAACTAGAAAAGCAGGTCCAGGATAGAATGGTTTGGAAAATGTTGGTCGACAGCCTATGCTCCATTGGGGAGGGGAGAACAGGCGTAAGTAAGTAAGTGTGCTATTTATATCTTTCAACATAAGTAATATGTAGCACCAGTCATAAGAGAAATGCCTGGCAGCAGAAGTTTATAAAGTAAACAGAAAAGAAAAATAGAAAATAGAATATGATAGATAATTTATGAAAGATTTACATATGAAATATTCAGTGTATGGTTCTCATAATTTATGGTGATATTCTGTAACTTGTCCTCTAACCGGTGAAAATATAATTTGTAGACGACCTTTCAGCGGCTCTAGACTGACCTTGAGGGTATTCACCTGATAACTAGGATCAAATGAGGGTTATAAACCAGTATAGGGAGTTAGAATTATGATTCACAGTTGATGTTTAATGTTAGGAATTCGATTTAAGGTTATAATGCCAAATCTCCACAAAACCCCTTGTGATAATAATCATCTGCTCACTTGTGACTGACTTCAACAGATACTCCTGGAGTTCTATTGAGAAGCCGTTACTAATGGAGTTCAATCAGGTCTGTTGTGAGATATTAACTGACTGAAGACAATGATGTACGGTGGTGCAACTTCATGGATTGGTTGAAGTTAGACATTAACTCCGTTGGATGCCGTTTGGCTCAGTAGTCTAATGATTAAGTGCCTGGCGCGAAACAGATAGGTCCCAGGTTCGAATGTCGCGGGGTGCGGGATCGTGGATGCACACTACTGAGGAGTCGCATACTTGGATGAAACGGCCGTCCATTGTTTCCAGGTTTTCCATGGTGATCTAGTTTCAATCGACTCATGATTTCAACCAGTGAAATCTCTATTTATCCAAATGGATACGTGAATTTCAAGCTCAAATCTGAACCCTATTATCTTATACCTGATTAGGTCGTCCATTAATCATAATCTCACTCCACCCCCATCTCTATACGATCATTAAGATAAATAGCTTCAAGATTAAATCCAATTTTTGAAACTTATCTCTATTGGATTAAATTTTGTGTGTGTGTGTGTGTGTGTGTGTGTGTGTGTGTGGAAATTCACCTTATCTCATTACCCCCCCCCCTTTCTAACTACAATGTCTTCAATGTAAGATAATATTATTTTGTTACAATTTCATTATTTAAATTGTATCCATTTTCTCTGTATCACACTGTCAAGGTCATTGGTAACTATTTAAAGGCCAGGTGTCGATAGTGAATTATTTTTTTTTTTTTAGTTTTGGTGGGTTCGTTTACATAGATTATAACCGACATATATATATATATCTATTTTTCCTGCTTGTTATCATAGAGTAGAACAGTTGAGTACCTATAACTGGTTCATAGTTTCTCTTGTTGTTCTCGTTGTTGTTGTTGTTGTTTTTGTTGTTGTTGTTGTTGTTACGGGTTTTATTCAGTCCCTAATAGTGAACTAATTCAATGGACAAATACACTCTAGTTATACACATATTGTACATTATCCAATGTATATTATGATTATTATTCATTGTAATAAATGAAATAAATCTAACCTAAATTGAAGTCAACATAACTAGATTTTATTTTATGTCTTTAAAAAATAATCACTGAATTATAGAACAGTATAATTTATGTATTTACCGAATCTTTATAATGTCACCTTGTAACTAGGTGAAACACATTCATCAGATTAGAATCCACTGAGTCATTTAGTACCGATAAAGGATCTTTCTATTTGAATTTGTACGTGATTATTAATTTGGTATTATGTGAAATAGATTTTTGGTTTGTTTTGCAATTACATACGACACACACATTCACACACACACACACAATACATATACTACAGAGTATCCACTACTATATCCGACATGTATATGATATTAGTTCTGGAATGTAATATGTTTTGTAATAACCCTTGGAAGACCAAAGAACATATTACTCTGGGAAATGGAGATAGACATGAGTAAAATGAATAAGAATTGGATGAAATTAGAAAAGAATCTCCAGGACAGAGTGAGTGGGTTGGAGAATGCTGGTCGGTGGCCTATGCTCTATTAGGAGTAACAGACGTAAGTAAGTAAGTAAGTAACCCCGGAAAATTGTTGCTTATTGTTGAAAAGTATACTAGAATGAGTATGATATTGAAAGAATTCTTTGTATGATAAAGTATCATTAGAACAACAAATCTATTTAAATATACTATAGTGAATGAGAATATGAGTACGGAACAGAACATCTGAAGACTATACAGGAATTACTTTGGTGAGATTATAATTATCTAGACGAACCAATCAGGTTCATCATGAACTTTGACGCGAAATTCACTCAATACATTTGGTTAAATAGAATTATAGCTAATGTCAATTCGTGATAAGAATCTTCAATCTAATTTTTAATCTTAACCATCGACTATAAATGAGAATTCTAACTACTTTATAAACTTCATGTAGTCCTTATCAATAGGTGATCACTCTCAAGATCATTTCAGCGTCGTTCAACGGTCATCCATAAACTATAGTTTCACCAATAGTTCATTTGTAAAATGTTAATCATTCGTCTTAGACTTCATTGTACTTTCGCTTCCACAACAATCGTTCTCTGTTCTTGTTCACTTCTCTTCGATCTTCTTAACCTTCTGCTGCTATGTATTTCACATTCAATTGATGGTACATACAACTTATATCTATGGATATCAGTAGTATATACCACAATACTACTATTCGAATTTCACCATAAGATAAGTGAACAGTTATTATTGTGATAGTCAATAAAAGCACATTTCATTTGGTTGAAAAAGAGTTCATCAATTAGAAGAATAGTAAATGATGAGTGTTTTTTTTTACTGGCCAATAAGTAGTAAATAACGAAATGTGGAAAAATTTGATAAGTAATGTGACAGAATACAAAATTAATTTATCATCATTCAAGAAAGATAGACATTCACGCAATGTGCAATCACTGAGTCAGTCATTTGGTTATAATCAGGATAGAACCTGGCTCAAGTCCTCATACTCATTTAGAATGTCTAACCAAAATTAACACAATTCATGTTGAGTAAAGACAGGTATCTACCTCAGACAATGAATGAATGAATGAATGGTTATGCAAGATCACGGATCAATTAAAATACGACATCAACATTATTGGATATCAGCTCAGTGTTCTACAGGTTAAGCGTTGGCGCATCAGAACGAAGGTGTTGGGTTCGAATCTCATGTACGGGATGGTGGATATCTATTACTGAGGAGTCCAATACTTGTACGAAACGTCTGCCCAGTACTTCCAGGTTTTCAATAGTAGTCTAGATTAGATCGACTCATGAATTCAACCAATACAATTGCCACAATCTCCACAGAACCCCATTATGATAATAATAAAATAGCAATAACTTTCAGTGGTCTGAAAAAAATGGTTCTTTGAGATTCATCTATTCAGATAACTCATTAATAAACATACGATTCTAAACTATTGATTATATTGATTTAACTCGACTGAAATCTATAAACTTCCAACTGGTTATGTTCAACTTCTAACACTATTTAATGATATAAACCTACTTAATAGGATGATACGTGCGTTCTGACTTCAACTGCTAATGGTGTAGTGAACGAGAACACAAGTAGGGACAGAACATCTTAGTAAAATCTGAGAACCATATAATAAATACTTCACTTGTAAAATAACAATCAATCATTTCAGAATTCATTGTTCTTTCGTCTCCATAGCAATCATTCTCTGTTCTCGTTCCCTTTTCTTCGATCTTCTTAACCTTCTGCTGCTAAGTATTTCATATTCGATTGATGGTACATACTACTTACATCCGTCGATATCAATAGCACACATCACAGTGGCTATCATTACTCAGTGACTAAGTAGATTACATAACGGCGTTTGAAGTAAACAGTACTGTACTGAGTCTGAGTTCCAGAGTGAATATCAACTTTGAGATATAGCTACATCCAGCTGACGAGTCTAAAATAGGACAAAACACGCTTTCCACTGCTAATCACTATCCATCTGTACTTATAATACTTATGACTTAAAGTGATATTGAAACAATCCAAACAGGATACACATATATATCAATAATAAGAGACTAATCTATTGTAGTCTTAAACATCAATGAGAAGATTCAAGTAAACAATACAAAAATGAATATCTTATTCCTAATTGAAGTTTAGTTTAATTCACTTGATATTGTTTTACTTGAATCTTCCTATTGATGTTTTAGGACTGAAGTTGATCAATCTCGTATTGGCATATGGGCATACTGTGCGTATGCCTCGATATTGCCTTAATTTACAAGCATTATAAGCAAAGATGGATAGTGGCTAGCAGTGGAATCCAGGACGCGCGTTTCGTCCTGTTTGGGACTCGTCAGCTGGATGTACTTGCATCTCAGAGTTGATGTTCACTCTGGGACTCGAACTCAAGTAAAACAATATCAAGTGAATTAAACTTCAACCCATTGCACAAGCAAGTGGCTATCAGGACTCAGTAGCTAAGTGGATAACGCGATGGCATTTGAAGTGAACGCTACTGAGTTCGAGTCCCAGAGTGAACATCAACTCTGAGATGCAAGTACATCCAGTTGACGAGTCCCAAACAGGACGAAACACGCGTCAAACTGGATTCCACTGCTAGCCACTATCCATCTTTGCTTGAAGTTTAGTTTGTTTGTTTGTTTTTTATTGTGGATCATCATCAATCAACTCAATAATGTAAACAATACCGTTAAGATTTAGTTAAATAGAATAGAAACTAGACCGAAAAAAAAATAGATAAATTGACATTTCTACTTTATGTGATCAGATCTAAATAGATTCATAAACTGTATGTCAAAATAACTACCCTAGTGTAATAAAAAGGGGGTGGGGAATGGAGGTAGGTAGGGGTGGGGTGGGGTGGGGTTAGGTAATGTGTGTTGGGGGTGGGGGTGGAGGGGACTTAAAAAGATCTCTTCTTTTATTCTAATCTAATTTGAAGTTTTTGTCATTTAAATGTCAACTCATTCATTAAGTAGCAGTAGTAGTCTAGTTAATGGATTCATAATGAATGGTATTTATCTTTATTACAATGAATGAGTAATGTCTGAGATGTTTACGGTATTCAAAAACAAAATTGTACTATTGTAGATTATTTCCTATACATCGTTTAAAAGGAAAAATACATTTGTTACATAATAGCTGTGGAAGTGATATGAGATCGTGGATGTGTACTAATGAAGAGTCTTTCAGTAGGACTAAATGATCGTCCAGTACTTCTAGGTTTTTCATAGTGGTCTAGTTTCAATTGACTCATGATCTTAACTATTAAAATTATTAGAATATCCACAAAACCACTTCTGATATTGATTTTTCTGTCTTAAAATGAAAAGATATGCGTTCGAATCCATATTCCAATGGTGGAAATGTGTAAGATCCTAGGGATAGATCATAGTCCTATACAATGTTTATACTTTTGATAAGTTCATTTGGGATCGTAAATGTCAGAAATCAGGGTTTTTTAAAAACAAATTATCGGATAGATCTCACCCTTTTAAATAATAAATAGAATTTTTGATTCAAATTATGGATCGATCGATGTTAGACCACCATTGAAAACTTGCAAGTACTAAATGATCGTTTCGTATTAGTATGAGACTCTTTAGCAGTGCCCAATCACAATCTCACATGAGAGACTTGAACTCAGAACCTTTAGTTTCACGCGCCAATGTTTAACTTCTAGATCACTGTGACAATATCTAACGGTGTTAATGATGATCTTTCTCAACCATTCATCGATTGTCTCACACCCGACACCGATTTGGACTCCATTGGTCACGACTTCTCATTAGGACTTCATGAAATCCATTTTGAAACTAGTCACTCATTGAGTATATGATGATGATTCTTATCAGAATAGGTGTTTGTAGAGATTGAAGTGATTTTAATAGTTGAATTCTTGACGAAACGGCCTTCCATGACTTCCAGGATTTCAATGGTCTCAATGTCTAACTTCAACGAATCCACGAAATTGAGCCACACATCCACCATTATCATCAGTGAGTTACTACCTCACAACTGACCCGGTTACTAATAATCCTTTAGTTTTATTGATTGTAACACTGTCCATCTGAGAGATTATAAATGATTCAACAAATCAGTAGAATTTTTCAATGTTAAGTTGTTAATAGTATCAGTATAGGTTTAGATTGACATCATAAATAGTTCAATGTTAGACTAACATCGAAAACCTGGAAGTATTGGATGACCGTTTCATTGTAATATAGAATTCCTTAAAAGTGCGCACTGCTTATATGCTCACTAGTGACTAATTTCAAGATGAATTTCACGGAGTTCTAGTGAGAAACCGTGGTCAGTGAAGTTCAACTGGGTCAGTTATGAGATAGTAACTCATTGATGATTAGTTGAATTAGTTGAAGTTAGACATTACCACCGTTGGATCCCAGTCGACTCAGTGGTCTAGTGGTTAGGTGCTCGCGTGTGATACTGGATAGGTCCTGTGTTGGAATCCCGCGAGGTGGAATCGTGGATGGGCACTTCTCAGAAGTCCCACAATAGGAGAAGATTGTGAATAGTCAATACTAATAGTCATCAGACCAAGATTCAAAGGCTAAAAGATGTTTAATAAGTGAATACAATAAGATAGTTTTGTGAGTGATATTATAAACTGATCTCATTTATATTGCTAATAATTCCAACGCTTTAGCATTTATCATAGAATCTAAAGGTCTGAGGTTCATTCTTTAGTGCTGTCTTGAGTATCCTATGACGAAACGTCTCGTACTAGGACGAAACAGTTTACTGGTCCTCTTTGGATTTTAATGATATCCCAACCGAGATCGATTTATAACAAACATTATGTACACATTAAAATGTTCACCACGATACAACATCGTTTAAATAGGATCTTTTATTTAACAAGGTGTTATAATCCATGAGAACTCAGTTTAAACATGGAAATGATTACAGTTTTGAAAAGGTATCCCTCTTAGTCAATTGAAGCAAATTTAAAACATATCAATTCAACTACTAAAATTATTACAATCTCCACAACCCCCATTCTGATAATAATCATCATATGCTCACTCGTAATTGGCTCCAAGATGATTTCCTGGAGTTCTAGTGAGAAGCCGTGACCAGCGAATTCCAATTCGTATCGGATAGAGACAGGTATCTACCTCAGACAATAGATAAATGGTAATACAGTCATCCATGGAGTGATGGAACTTAGACATCATTAACAACATTGGATGTCGGGTCAGTTTCCTAGAGGTTAAGTGTTTGCGCACAAGACCGAAGGTCATCGGCCCGAATTCCACGTAAGGGATTGTGAGTAGTCACTGCTGAGGAGTTGCAAACTAGTAAGAAACGGCCAACGTTTTTTCCTAATTTCCTCTTCAGATGAAAGTTGGTTTTTTCTCTGCCACTGTAGGTTGTTGCTGATGGTATCCGGTCAAAAGAAATTGACTGCCCTGCGTAGACGACTGTTTAGAAATAATTGTGCCGTTTTGGTGATAGTTGTAGTAGTTCTTCAAGTTTCAGCTTCATACAGTAGGACTGTCCTGACGTTCATATTGAAGATTCTGGCTTTGATATTGGTTGAAATTTGTTTTGAGTTCCATATGATTTTCGATTGTAGGAACACTACTCGTGCTTTGTCAGCCCCTCCCTTCATATCTTCATCAGATACTCCTTGTTAATTGATGATGCTGCTGCTCAGGTACTTGAACGTTTCCATCTCCTCCATAGTTCTTCCATCAAGTGTGATTGAGTTAGTGCTCTCCGTGTTATATTTCAGGATCTTGTTCTTCCGTTCTGTATGTTGAGGCCTACTAATATAGAGGCTGTTTCTACACTGGTTGTGTTGACCTGCATTTGTTAGTGTGTATAGGTTAGAAGAGCTAGGTCATCCGAGAAGTGGAAATCGTCTATTTGCATTCAAGCTGTCCATTATGTTCCGTGCTTATTCTCAGATATGGAAGTCTTTATAATCCAGTCAGTCACCAGAAGGAGGAGAAAATGTGAGAGTAAGCGGGCCTTGTCCAACATCGATCTTCACTATAATGTATATGTGAGTTGTCCTTTATGTATGAGATTTCAGTATATTCCATTGTATGGATTCCATATGATATTGGTAATTTTCTCAAGTACATCATAATGTCAAAGAATGTTCCATAATGTTCTTCTGTCCATATTATCAAATCTTCTCTCATAATCAAGGAAATTGATGTTTAGTAGTGGACGAGAGTTGTAGCTCAGGTGGATGATTTTGATAGAGTTTTGTTCTCTGATCTAGATGGTTCGGTTGTGGATCTTTCATCGTTCTTCTGAACGACATCATCATCAGCACAAACTTCAGATAGAAATGAAGTGTTCGAATTTTTCCATATGCATTTTACAGCTTGTTCTGTACACCCCGACACCTCGAACCAATCAACGTTGAGATGTTTCATAGTATTTCTAGGATTATTACCGGTTCTAAGCCAGGATAAATGAAGAGGTTTTGGCATGGCTTCAACAACTCTTATCCCATAAAACACAACTTTGCCTAAATATCATCATCCACACTGATACAATTTTTATTGAAAAGCATCATTATGTCAATCAAGATATTTTAGATAAACTAATTAGAGTAAGATAAATAAATTGAATGTATTCACTTGGTACCAGATATCCATAGATTCAAGCAAACCAAGTTAAGTTTACACACACGCACACAGCGAGAGAGAGAAACACACACAGAGGCACACACACACAAACTTTATTCTTCATCGATACAAGGAATTCTTTTCACATAGCACATAGTGATTAAGGAATAAATGTAGTTAGTTGATGTTATATTGGTTATTACCTTATTGTGTACGTAAAATGTACATTCTGTTGATTAACAATGTTACTGTCATCATTATTCTGACTTCAGGAGATACTCCTGTAGTTCTAGTGAGAAGCACTGACCAGTGGAGTTCAACCAGGTCTGTTGTGAGATATCAACTCACTGAAGAAATTAATGATGTACAGTGGCGCAACTTCATGGATTGGTTGAAGTTAGACATCATTAACACTATTGGATGCCGGCCAGCTCAGTGGTCTAATGGTTAAGCACCTGGTGCGAGATTGAATGTCACGGGTTCGAATCTCGTGAGGTGCGGGATCGTGGATGCGCACTGCCACTGAGGAGTCCCATACTAGTACGAAACGGCCTTCTAGTGCTTCCAGGTTTTCCATGGTGGTCTAGCTTCAATTGATTGATGATTTCAACCTGTGAAATTATTCCAATTATAATTGTTGATCATTTAATTTGTCTCTGTTTACTAAATTACTTCATATTCAATTTTGTTTTCTTACTGAAAGTGTTACGTAATCTTATCTAATTGTGACTAGTTACTGGACAAACAGATGCTATATCATATCATAAAGACAAAAACCAAAGAAGAAAACAACTGAAATCAAGCTATGACAATATTATTCACATGATCAATTCAATTGTTATCTCCATCACCAACCAACTAACCTACCTATCTATCTACCTGCCTATCTACCTATCTATCTGTTTGACCATTCATCTCATCTACAGTCCATTCTTCACATTAAATGAAACTCTACTCTAGGTGTTACTATCCATGTTGTTTTCATATCTAATTTGTCCTAATTTGAGAGATTTTTTTTGAATTATTTATCTTATTATTTGCCTAATTTTGTCATTATGATGATGATAACAAGAAGAAGAAGAAGAAACAACAACAACAACAACAAAAAGAAAAAAAGAGAGAAAAAAGCAGGACCATAGAAATGTGTCATGGAAATATGAATAACAATTGTGTACACATGGTGGTCAAGAATAGAGAGAGAGAGAGAGAGAGAGAGAGAGAGAAAGAAAATAACAAGAAAAGTGTTATTCTTCCATTTTTTTTTATTTTGAAGGTGTTTTGAAATGATAGAGAAGATTTGTAGCTCAGGTGAATAGATGATTTTGTTGAAGTGTTGTTCTCTAAGCCTGAGATGGTGGAGATGGAGTTTTCATTGTTCAATTTCTGAACGATAGGACACACATTGAAGAAAGCACCCAACTGTGTCACAAGACAAACCCTCACATGGAATCCTCAAGGTCACAGGAAAAGAGGAAGACCAAAGAACACATTACGCTGGGAAATGGAGATAGACATGAGAAGAATGAACAAGAATTGGATAGAACTAGAAAAGAAGGCCGAAGACAGAGTGGGTTGGAAAATGCTGGTCGCTGGCCTATGCTCCATTAGGAGTAACAGGAGTAAGTAAGTAAGTAAGTAAGTAAGTAAGTAAGTAAGTAAGTAAGTAAGTAAGTAAGTAAGTAAGTAAGTAAGTAAGTAAGTAAGTAAGTAAGTAAGTAAGTAAGTAAGTAAGTAAGTAAGTAAGTAAGTAAGTAAGTAAGTAAGTAAGTAAGTAAGTAAGTAAGTAAGTAAGTAAGTAAGTAAGTAAGTAAGTAAGTAAGTAAGTAAGTAAGTAAGTAAGTAAGTAAGTAAGTAAGTAAGTAAGTAAGTAAGTAAGTAAGTAAGTAAGTAAGTAAGTAAGTAAGTAAGTAAGTAAGTAAGTAAGTAAGTAAGTAAGTAAGTAAGTAAGTAAGTAAGTAAGTAAGTAAGTAAGTAAGTAAGTAAGTAAGTAAGTAAGTAAGTAAGTAAGTAAGTAAGTAAGTAAGTAAGTAAGTAAGTAAGTAAGTAAGTAAGTAAGTAAGTAAGTAAGTAAGTAAGTAAGTAAGTAAGTAAGTAAGTAAGTAAGTAAGTAAGTAAGTAAGTAAGTAAGTAAGTAAGTAAGTAAGTAAGTAAGTAAGTAAGTAAGTAAGTAAGTAAGTAAGTAAGTAAGTAAGTAAGTAAGTAAGTAAGTAAGTAAGTAAGTAAGTAAGTAAGTAAGTAAGTAAGTAAGTAAGTAAGTAAGTAAGTAAGTAAGTAAGTAAGTAAGTAAGTAAGTAAGTAAGTAAGTAAGTAAGTAAGTAAGTAAGTAAGTAAGTAAGTAAGTAAGTAAGTAAGTAAGTAAGTAAGTAAGTAAGTAAGTAAGTAAGTAAGTAAGTAAGTAAGTAAGTAAGTAAGTAAGTAAGTAAGTAAGTAAGTAAGTAAGTAAGTAAGTAAGTAAGTAAGTAAGTAAGTAAGTAAGTAAGTAAGTAAGTAAGTAAGTAAGTAAGTAAGTAAGTAAGTAAGTAAGTAAGTAAGTAAGTAAGTAAGTAAGTAAGTAAGTAAGTAAGTAAGTAAGTAAGTAAGTAAGTAAGTAAGTAAGTAAAGAAAGAAAGTAAGTAAGTAAGTAAGTAAGTAAGTAAGTAAGTAAGTAAGTAAGTAAGTAAGTAAGTAAGTAAGTAAGTAAGTAAGTAAGTAAGTAAGTAAGTAAGTAAGTAAGTAAGTAAGTAAGTAAGTAAGTAAGTAAGTAAGTAAGTAAGTAAGTAAGTAAGTAAGTAAGTAAGTAAGTAAGTAAGTAAGTAAGTAAGTAAGTAAGTAAGTAAGTAAGTAAGTAAGTAAGTAAGTAAGTAAGTAAGTAAGTAAGTAAGTAAGTAAGTAAGTAAGTAAGTAAGTAAGTAAGTAAGTAAGTAAGTAAGTAAGTAAGTAAGTAAGTAAGTAAGTAAGTAAGTAAGTAAGTAAGTAAGTAAGTAAGTAAGTAAGTAAGTAAGTAAGTAAGTAAGTAAGTAAGTAAGTAAGTAAGTAAGTAAGTAAGTAAGTAAGTAAGTAAGTAAGTAAGTAAGTAAGTAAGTAAGTAAGTAAGTAAGTAAGTAAGTAAGTAAGTAAGTAAGTAAGTAAGTAAGTAAGTAAGTAAGTAAGTAAGTAAGTAAGTAAGTAAGTAAGTAAGTAAGTAAGTAAGTAAGTAAGTAAGTAAGTAAGTAAGTAAGTAAGTAAGTAAGTAAGTAAGTAAGTAAGTAAGTAAGTAAGTAAGTAAGTAAGTAAGTAAGTAAGTAAGTAAGTAAGTAAGTAAGTAAGTAAGTAAGTAAGTAAGTAAGTAAGTAAGTAAGTAAGTAAGTAAGTAAGTAAGTAAGTAAGTAAGTAAGTAAGTAAGTAAGTAGTAAGTAAGTAAGTAAGTAAGTAAGTAAGTAAGTAAGTAAGTAAGTAAGTAAGTAAGTAAGTAAGTAAGTAAGTAAGTAAGTAAGTAAGTAAGTAAGTAAGTAGTAAGTAAGTAGTAAGTAAGTAAGTAAGTAAGTAAGTAAGTAAGTAAGTAAGTAAGTAAGTAAGTAAGTAAGTAAGTAAGTAAGTAGTAAGTAAGTAAGTAAGTAAGTAAGTAAGTAAGTAAGTAAGTAAGTAAGTAAGTAAGTAAGTAAGTAAGTAAGTAAGTAAGTAAGTAAGTAAGTAAGTAAGTAAGTAAGTAAGTAAGTAAGTAAGTAAGTAAGTAAGTAAGTAAGTAAGTAAGTAAGTAAGTAAGTAAGTAAGTAAGTAAGTAAGTAAGTAAGTAAGTAAGTAAGTAAGTAAGTAAGTAAGTAAGTAAGTAAGTAAGTAAGTAAGTAAGTAAGTAAGTAAGTAAGTAAGTAAGTAAGTAAGTAAGTTTTTCTGAACGACATCATCAGTATAAACTTCAAGTAGAAGGAAAGTGTTCAAAGTTGTTTATAAGTTCACAGATTCTCAGCAATATATAGTTATCATCTTGAAGATGTTCAAAATCGGGAGAATACAGTTCTAATAACATACATGAAAAGATCCATTCATTCAGTTGGAATAACAAATTTCCAGTTTTGTTTAACATATCTGTTATCTGTATATATACATGTGTGTTTATGGTTTAATCATAGCCTTATATAGACTTTGGTTATACAGTACTGTAGAGACTCCCTTCAAATGAAATATCGGCGAGACTCTAATTTATGGATTAGCCAATTAGAGGCGTTTTAGGGATTTCAAGGTTACAGAGCCAATTTCAGTGCATAATGCTAACGTACGATCGGTTCACAGGGAATTTTGTACAAAATGTAAGAATTGAGGGGCTATAACAGATAAAACGGCGAGACTGTAATTTGTGGACGAATCGGTCAGGTATAAGATAATAGATCTCGGATTTTAACGCGAAAGCCTTTCATCCATTTGGCTAGATAAATTTCTGGCATTATAGTTGATGTCAGTTCATGATGAAAACCCCATATGTAACTCCTAAGGCAAGTTATGACAATTACTGCGAACTGGATAATGAAAGCACCAGTAACACTGGCTGCAACCAGGTACTACAATATATACGGATGATTGGAGAGCGTACTGACTCCTACATAGGCTTGGTTACGTGCATCGTGTCGTTATCCACAAGTGGCATTTCGTGCACTCAACAACCGGAGTGCACATAAACAATGTTGAAACAATGTGGTCGAGGCTGAAAGAGTTTTTGAGACTTTATCATGACTCCAGATGCCGACTATTCTGTAGCCATATGGATGATTTCCTCTACTGCATGCATTAGGATTTTAGAACCTCTGAACCTCTTTCTAACCTTGACAAGTTTTTGAGCCACGTTAAAGAAGTGTATCCACTTTACTACATTGGTTTTGTATAACATGTTTTTACTCTATGCTGACTGTTTGTTGATTGGCTAATACTTCTCAAATTCACCTAAGAATCGTTGAAAGGTCGTCCATAAATTAGAGTCTCACCGGAATATCTGTGGAATAAATAAACTCTACAATGTGTATGATCTAATTGGTTATCAGGTGAATTGTAACGCTTACAATAAAATCTCTGTGTTTTTACTAGTTGATGAGCATAGTAAAATTGTAGTAAAGTGCAATGTAGTTGTTATTCAGTTCATGATAGGTCTTACATTGACAACAAACATTCAGATTCCAAATGACTTAATTGATTCCTCAAGAAAACTAGAAAATATGATTAGGTTTATGATATACTGGCCAATCTCTATGAATCATTCACTCTTAAAAGTGGTCAGTTGTGATTCAACCACACAAATGATAACGTTTCTTATTGTATAAATCACATTAGAAACATAAGTACCATCCATATTGAATACTTACTTGTTTAATTACTTATGCCTGTTACTCCCAATTGAGCATAGGCCGCCGACCAGTATTCTCTAACCCACCGTGTCCTCAACCTTCCTTTCTAGTTCTATCCAATTGTTTTTCATTCTTCTCATATTGTTATGTGTTCTCTGGTCTTCCTTGTCTCCTTTGACTTTGAAGATTTCAAATGAGTGCTTGCCTTGAGTGCTTCCCTCAATATATGTCCTATCCACTTCCAGCGTTTTTTTCCTGATTTCTTCTTCTGTTGGAATCTGATTTGTTCTCTCTCATAGTAAGTTGTTGCTTTGGTTGTCAAAAAAGGAATCAGCTTCGTGACTTCCGAAGGAATTCGCCTTTTATCATGAGACGTCATAACTCTTCTAAATGAAGACCTTCTTACTTTCAGGGTAGAGTTTGAAGGGTTTGAATTATTTTTCTCCGGTTAGTGTTTTTTTTAGCGAGTTAGTTTTTTACGGGATGAAGTCATTAATTCCATGATCTACCCTCCTTCTTTATCCAGGCTTGTAACCAGCAGTAGCCCCGGAGAGTCTTCAGGCGGAGTTATCTATATTGAATAAATACAACTTATTTATAATCACTAAGGTGAAGCCTACTTACTTACTTTACTTACGCCTGTTGCTCCTCGTGAAGGAGCATAGGCCGACCACCAGCATTCTCCATTCAACCCTGTCCTGTGAAATCCTTTCCAGCTCCTTACAGTTGTTATTCATCCTTTTCATATCTGCTTCTATTATCCGACGTAATGTGTTCTTTGGCCTTCCACTTTTCCGCTTCCCTTCAGGATTCTAAGTTAAGGCTTGCCTCGTGATGCAGTTCGACGATTTGCGTAATATATGTCCTATCCATTTCCATCGTCCGCCTGTAGCTCTTCTAGAGTTACCGCCGATCTCAAGCTCGGGTAAAGGAGGAGAGTTGGGCATAGGGTTAGCGACCCCATCCCGTAGAAAACTAACTCACTAAAACAAAAAACGCTAACTATTAAGAGAAATAATTCAAGATGAAGCCTAAATTAAACAGAATTCGAGTCTCACAATGAACATCAACTTTGAGATGTAGATACATTCAGTTGACAAGTCCCAAACAGGATGAAACACGCATCAAACTGGATTCCACTGTTAATCACTATCCATCTTTACTTGTTAAACAAAGTAATTTCCATCAATTTCATTTGAAAACACCTACATTTAACAAATAAATGAAAACAGACAATAAACATAGTTAACCATAAATTATTAACAAAACATGTGATATGGGAGAGAGAGAGCGAGAAGGAGGGAGAAAGAGGGGGTGACAAGTTCCTACAACTGATGAAATATCAAAACATTCATTGAAGTAAACAGGAAGTTCTTGTGAATAGACTAATAGAATAACATGGAATTCTTTAAGTTCTCTCTTCTTTATATGTTTATGTTTGTCTCCGTCCCCCCTTTCTTTCTTTCGTTTTTTGTTTTTTTTTTACACTTCCTTTACATTTAATAACTTATGCTTTTCTTTTCTTTTCTTTTCTTCTTTCTTTCTTTCTTTTTTTCTAATTTAATATTGTCTTATTATGTTCGAATCATAATTAGATAACTCTAGGGTTGTTTATTTTAGAAAAAGCGGTAATATAACTAGTTTCCTCTGTTAACAAAGAATAATTGCTTCATTGTTTGTTTTTTTTTCAAAATTGCGTTTTTCTTCTTTCTACAGTTTTTTTTCTTTCGCGGAAATGATAAAGTACACAAAGTCGAAGATGTGGGAAGACAAACATACTAACCAACCAACTGACCAACAGAGTAACCGACTAACCGACCAACCGACCAACCAACCAACCAACCAACTAACAAACGAACGAGCAAATAAACAAATGTTGTCTATACTTTAAGAAACAAACAAGTGCCTTAAGCAAGATGATAACAAGTGATAACAAGTCTTGAATTTTGGCGCGAAATTCATTCAACCATTTGGTTAAATAGCGATCATAGCATTTTAACTAATGTCAGTTTATGATGAAACTTGTGAAATTTCTAAAAAAATCTCCACAAAACCCATTCTGATAATAATAATAATCACCTGCTCACTAGTGACTGACTTCAGGAGATACTTCTGGAGTTCTAGTGAGAAGTCGTTACCAGTGGAGTTCAACCAGGTCTGTTGTGAGATATCAACTCACTGAAGACAATGGTGTACGTTGGTGGAACTTCATGGATTGGTTGAAGTTAGACATTAACACCATTGGATGCCGGTCGGCTCAGTGGTCTAATGGTTAAGTGCTCGCGCGCGAAACCAGTAGGTCCTGGGTTCGAATCCCCCGGGGGGCGGGTTCGTGGATGCGCACTGCTGAGGAGTCCCATACTAGGACGAAACGGCCGTTCAGTGTTTCCAGGTTTTCCATGGTGGTCTAGCTTCAATTGACTCATGATTTCAACTTGTGATATGATGAAACTCTTAAATCTAATCTCTAACCCTAACCATCAACTGTGAATCATAATTCATATTCTCCAAATTGTTTTATGACACTTATTTTGCCTTAATAAGTAAGTAGACATTTTCAAGATCACTTTGGTGTCGTTCAAAGGTCGTCTATAAATTATAGTCTTACCGCAGTTACTAAGGAAAAGAAATATTTTACATATACAGGTGTTGTAACGATCGAAACACCAGTATTGGGATGGAATGTAGAACTAACGAACTAAAGTTTAATTCGATTAGAATTGAGTACATTCTTCTATATAGCGTTTTTGAGTGACTCCTATGAAGTTGTATCAAAACACAAACTCTATGTTCAATTTAAACGGTTCTAGTTTAAGAAAAAAGAATAATTCTGTATCAAAAGTACAAAATACCTCAAACGATACAGTCTGTGCTATACAGTCAACAGTTTCTCTGATACAGCCCCTATCTAGGTAGTTGCATAAGTACTGGTGGTGGCGTGAGTGATGAGATTAATGCACGTATAGTGAAAGCCGGAGCGGCTTATGCCAATCTGGGCCATCTTTGGCTCCTTTGTGATGTTAGTTTGGCTGTAAAAGGTCAGATCTACAATGCGTCGGTAAGAGCGATTTTGCTCTATGCTTGTGAAACCTGGCCTCTCCGAGTTGAGGATGTTAAACGACTCTCTGTGTTCGATCAACGTTGTCTCTAAAGGATTGCTGACATCCAGTGGCAACACTATGTTAGTAATTCAGAGGTTCGGCATCGTGTGTTCGGGCACAGAGACAATAATTCAATTGGTGTGACTACCTTGAAACATCGACCTTGATGGCTTGGACATGTTCTACGAATGTCTTCCCAGAGAATTCCATGTCGTGCATTATTTGCCGACTCTGGTACTGGTTTGAAGAAGCGGAGAGGTGGTCAGTGTATGACGTGGTGTCGTGGCATGAAAGAAAGCTGCAAAGGACTGGCTTGTGTTGGTTCTTGACGACTCTCTGGTTGGGGTTCGAGAGATGGTGGAACACAGTGGCTAGAGACTTTATCAGATATGGCTCAGAATAGAAGCCAGTGGCGATCCTGCTGTAACCTTCTTTTAATTTCTTCATAAAAAGTGGTTGTATCTTCCTTAACTGAAAGATCTCTTCTGATTGTACGTTCCTATTTCCCCTATTAATATTATTGTTACACTACCTTACACTAATCTGTTCGTTATCGTTCTTTTTTTAACGCTCCTTACCGTTTTTTCCCCTTCTTCTCTTCCCAATCTCATTGTTTTGTGTGGCGCATGTATATTTGGTGCCCTCTTTTACCAATATTTATGTGTTCAAATAAATAATAAATTCTCTAATACAAATTAATGTGTCTATCTACAAGGATTCCAACAATTTTTCCCAAACAGACAATCATCAAACGTTAACAGTCATACATTGAACTACATCGTGACCTTTAGTTTAGACAAGCACGACCTTATTGTTAATGGTCAGGAAACATACAACCGTAAATTAAGGAATAAAAGTTAAACCATTAACCAAGATCAATTAACCAAACCCCCTACAAGAAACATTGAAGAACATGATGTAAGCAAAGGTGTAAATACAAGACAAGGAGAAGAAACAAGGATATGACAGTACTGTCTGAAGAAATGTTGTAGAGGGATTTTCATTGTTTTCTTTCCGTTACATGTGTATATAGTTGTATTATCATTGAGAACTTCTATCTTACCACTTTGCAAAATCTTGAAACTCAATTTGCCCAACATGCCGTTTTTAAAAAAAGTATTCATTTTCATTTCATCCTTAATAAGCCTGTTACCACACGTAGAAGAGTCTGGGCCGCTCACCAGCATTCTTCACCTAACTCTGTCTTAAACAATCCTTTCCAGTTATTTCCAGTTGTTATTCATCCTATTCATGTCTACTTCAAATTTTCAATCTAATGCATTCTTTGATCTTCCTCTTTTCTGTTTCCTTTCAGGATTCCAACTTAGCGCTTGATTAATGATGCAATTTAATGATTTTCACCTGTAGATCTTCTAAGGTTACCACCAGTCTCAAGTCCGGGTAAAGGAGGAGGGTTGATGGTGGGGTCGTCAACTCTATCCTGTAGAAAACAACCAGAAGCTAGTTGACTATACGTGATTAAATATTTATCTCATTTCTGTAACTCACTACAAAAATAGAAAGTGCCCTGTCAATATTGTAAGATCTTTTCACCAGAGTGTATTTCACTGAAACCTCAAGATGTTTTTCTACATAAGTTTCATGAAATTTCATTTCACTTCACAATATCCTTACTAAGTAACTAATTAGTGACTGCCCTCCCCCAACGCCCTAGTTCAGTCGAGAATGGGGAGAGTCTGCTCCTCCTTTCCAAATGCTGTCACGTGGCCAAGCAGATATAGTCACTGTCAGGGAAGTCCTACTCACTACCTTCTTTCGTCGATGGTGTTATCTATGAACTTGAGAGGATAAGAAACAAATATCCGATGTTTTAACCGATTTGGTGGAAACCGAGGGTTAATCTAAGAGAGTTAAAAAAATCCTGATTCTAAACTAATGGTGCAAATGAGCTCGAGTATCCTGAAAGAACACATAGTATATGAACCAATCGTTGGTGATAAGTGTTGCGGATTGAACGCGATATTCGTCTCTTAAGCTATTCTGTAACCCCCAAGCTAGAACTACACAGCGACCTGAACACGAGAGAGAAGACTCAAAGTATGCGAGAAGTAGTTTACTCCAAGGTTGATTTTAATACAGAAAATACAGGGTTTTTATAATATTTTAAATATCCTTGCGTTGCTAGAAGATTCTGGAATACTACTAAACATAGTAGCAGTGTAGCAACCATCCAATCAGAACCTATACATGTGACGTTTCGTTTCGTTGATATTTTTGGCCAAGACTCCAAGTGAACGCTGATTGGATGAAACGCTTCTTAGTGTTTCCTGATGCTTGATTGTTTTTCGGGAGCAATTTTCTGGATCACTCCAACAGTTAGTCACTGGCTACTTTATGTTGCTCCACTTCGTTGTTGATCAGACCTTGAAGTCAAAGTCTCCAAGTATGACCCATTAAGAAAACCACCTGCTTCGTTTTGAGCACCCGAGTAGTATCCAAGCCCTCACACAAATCGAATGATTTATGTGGAACATATCTATTTGATACCTTCTTATACCAGTGTCTATATATTTAAATAAAATAATTAGTGACTGAATAATAAAAAAAGATTATTATTACTACTATTATTATCATCATCAGTAGTATGACATCTGTAGTAGTATAGTAAACTGTCAGAAAACACATGCATATTTGGTTAATATTCTCTTCACAAATTCTTTTCTAATCTAACTTCATCACAATGAAGAGAGAAATAAAAAACCAGAAAAAAATAGAGAAAAAGAAGAAAAAAAAGAAAACCAATCGTGTTTTCTTCTCTTTCTTTTCTCTCTATTTTTTTCTTTTTCTTTTGAACTGTCATAATTCATTAGACTAACTTGTCAGACAGGTTAATAGTGCATAATTATCATTGATTATATTGTTCAATGTTTTGCTTCAGAAAAACCAAACAAACAAAAAAACAAAAAAAAGCAAAAAAACAAAAAAGCAAAAAAACAAAAGAACAAAAAAACAAGAAAAAACAAAAAAACAATTACCAAGTCAACTCATATTGACATGACAATAATGAAGATGTAATTATCTTTATTTATATATATATTCAATCTACTTAGTAATAAGATGATCCATTGTCTAGACTGGTAACAATATCTCTAGTTGTATTGATTTTCTTTTTTTTCTTCTTCAGTTAAAGATAATTAGTTTATTTGATGATTGAAGAGTAACATTTAAGACATGAATGTGAATGGATTGAGATCATTAGTCAAATTGAATCTAGATCATCATGGAAAACATGGAAGCATTGAATGGCCGTTTCGTCGTATTGTGGGATTCCTCAGTGGTAGTGCGCATCCGAAATCCCACTCAAACGATTCGAAACAAAGTGCCCCAAATGCCCTGGTACGATTGAGAGTGGGAAGAGTCCGCTCTCACTTTAAAAATGCTCTCACTTGGCAACGCGTATATAGCCTCTGCCAGAGAAGTCATACTGATTGCCTTCTCTCACCAGGGGTGTTGTTTACAAAATTGAGAGGACGAAAAGCGAATGTCCGGCGCTTTAATCGGGTTGGTGGACATGAAGAGTCCACTTAGGGCAGTCGGAAAACCCTGATTCCAAACCAATAGTGCACATGGGTTCCAGTATCCTGAGAGAAAAAATGGCATATGAATCAATCGTTGGTCACCGGCTACCATGGGACTGAATCTCCTTACGTTGCTCCACTACCTTGTGGGTCAGACCTTCAGGTCGAAGGCTCCGTGTGTGGCCCCCTAAGAAAACCACCTGCTTTGGTCTGGACATCCGGACAGTATCCCAGCCCTCACACGTATCGAATGAGATTTGTGTAGCGCATATGTATTTGGTGCCTTTTTGTATCAATATCTATGAAACATATCGCATTCAGTCTCATGCGTGAACTCTTAACCTACCGGACCACTAAGCTGTCCGGTATCCAACGGTGTTCATGTTTAACCTCAATCACTCCTCAACAGGAATCCTACAATAAGACGAAACGACCGTCTAGTGCTTTCAGGTTTCTTATGGTGGTCTAACATCAATCAGTCCATCATCTCAATCAATAATTTAATAATCTTCACAACCCTATATTAATAATTAATGTGAATGTTTAAAATCAGTATCAAATTGTGAAGATTGTTATGTTTTGATTGAGATCATGAATAGATCAATGTTAGACCATCGACGAAAATTTAGAAATACAGGATGGTCATTTCGTACTAGTATTGAACTCTTTATTAGTGTGCATCCATGATCCCACATGCAGGATTCAAACCGAGCACTTTCAATCTCACGCACTAACGTTTAACCTATAGACCAATGAGCTGGCATCGAACGATGTTCATGTCTAACTTTAACCAATTTACAAAATTGTGCAACTATCTTCCATTATCTTCGAAGGTTAACTACTTCTTACCCGATATGGATGAATTTCACTTGTCACGGTTTCTCACTAGAACTTTGAGAATTACCTCTCGAACCTATTTACTAGTGAGCTTGTGATAATTGTCAGTATAGGGTTGTGGAGATTGTTGAGTTTTGATTAAGATCATGAATCGATCGAGATTGAAGGTCCTGGGTTCGAATCTTGCATGTCAGATCGTGGATACGTACTGTTGAGGAATCCAATACTAGTATGAAACGGCCTTCCAGTTACTTTTAGATTTTCAATGGTGATTTAACACCGACCGATTCATGATCCCACATATCACATCAAAAATTTCCTGTATATTATACACATTTTCACGCATATCGCATGAAGTTAATATGATCTTAAATATACTATTTGGCGCCTAAGCTATACAAATAGTCATCACAGTCTTTGTATGAAAGATTCTATCATTTGGTTATAAGAATCTTAATATTCAGTGTAAAGTCATACCATTCAATGTCACAGATATATCTTCAGCTCCCAGCTGAAGAAGAATTTAGGGAACGACATTGGTCGTAGATGGCATATACATTGAAGAAATCATCAAACTGCATCACGAAGTTAGTCCTAACTTGTAATTTTGAAAGGAAACTTATAAGTTAAATACCAAAGAACATACTACGTCGATAATTGGAAGTTAACACCAAAAGGATGAGTAGCGACCGGAAATAACTGCTTAGGATTGTCCAGGATAGAGTTGAATGAAGAATGATGGCAAGCGGCTCATAGCACTCCTCATGGGGGGGGGGGAGAGACGTAAGTAAATAAGGTAATGTACAACCGGCTGGGAATCTTTGACCAAAACCTTTAGTACATGATATTCAACAGTGAAGTCGAATAAATTACATCAAAATATCAAGTCAGTCAAACTAATGAGTAAAATGAAAGTTGGTCAAATTAGATTAACACAAGGAATAGGACAAATATCACATTAGATCAATATTAGTCAATACCATCTACCACTTACTAAGTTTCTTAACATGAAACAGTCCAAAAGAAATTCATCAAACTGTTGAAACCATAAATGTATGAATACCAATCATAGATTATCATGAATTATACGATAAGGTGACTACGGTAATTGTCTAATTCAACTATGGTTTACTTACTTCCTTACGCCTGTTACCCCCCATCCCCCCAAATGGACCATAGGCCACCGACAAGTATTCTCCAATCCACTCTGTCTTGGACCTTCCTTTATACTTCTATCCAAATTTCCTTCATTCTTCTTATGTCTGTCTCTATTTCTCAATGCAATGTGAACTTTGGTCTTCCACTCCTTACTTGGCCTTGACGATTCCATGTGAGGACTTGACTTGTGACACAATTGTGCATGTTCCTCAATATATGTCCTATCGACTTCCAGCACTTCTTCCTGATTTCTTCTTCCATTGGAATCTAGTTTGTTCTCTCCCACAATAGGTTGTTGCTGATAGTGTCCGGCCAACGGATCACTAAAAAAAACTCTCGATAGATATAAATTGAAGAATGCTTAAGAATTAGTAAATACGGACTGAAAGTTTGACATGGAGTACAATATACAACGTATATGATTTTTAAAAGATTAGAAACTCTTAGATCTCGAAGCAGACAACATTCTTCATGTTGATGATAAATTCATGCAGCTCGATAGTTTTCCTATTTGCTTTATTATTCATTTATTCTCTGGTTGATATCAGCATGAAATAAAAAAGATTAATTCTAAAAGATTTGTGAGTTGTATTCGTCAGTGATTCATCTGAATTCGCATACTATTGAATAACAGATTGAAACGACTGTCGATTTCTTCCGAGTATGCGACACCTTAACAATGAGCATTACTGGGAATCAGTCCCATAACTTTCAATTATCTCAGAGAATTCCTAATTGTTAGAACTAATGATCTGGTCTCCAATGGTACATATTTCGAATGCTAATAAATTCGTGATATATCGTGAAGATCTAATGGGAATTCGTAACCAGTAAAGTTGAAACTACCGAAACAGTCTTCAACAGCGGCATCTGATATCTGTTGAGGTATGTATTGAATTGACTGAAATGAGAACAATTAATCTTTTAGAGACTAACTCAATGGCTTAATGGTTAAGTGTTTTCTGTGATATCTCAAGGTCCTTTATCAAATCCCCTGGCTGTCATGGGGATATACTACTTAAGAGTTTCATAATAACACAGAACGAATTTCCGGTGTTCTCTATATTATTTTCAATGAAACACCATCTTAGATTAGTTTGTAATGAATATCACATACAAATTAAATCAATCTTTTGAATTCACTTGATGTTGTTTCACTTGTACCTTCACATTGTTATTTAAGACTGCGATTGATCCGTCTCTTGTTGGCATATGTACATACTATACGTATTGCCTCGATATTGCCTTAATTCACAAGCATTCCAAGCAAAGATAGATAGTGTCTAGCAGTGGAATCTAAGACTCGCGTTTCGTACTGTTAGGGACTCGTTGATTGAATGTACCTATATCTCACAATTCATGTTCACTCTGAGACTCGAACCCAGTACCGTCCGCTCTCAACGCCATCATGTTATAAGACGAAACGCGCATCAAACTAGATTCCACTAGTAGCCACTATCTATGTTAAAATATCGATGTATCTAACGTGATCAATACAAAAAACTCCAATCAAAGAAAGTACATAGATACAAAGATATTGATTATTCAAGAAAATATAATCAAAGACCAAATATAAATTAATAATCAACTCGATCAATAAATTAAGCGAGCGAGAGTAAGGGGTATATATTCAATATTGAATAGATGAAGAACATTAATCAACCACATTCAAAGGGGATTGAATTGAATCTGTAAAGAAATTAACCACATAAGTAAACAAGAGAATAAGAGGGTAGAAGAGTAGGAGAAAGCTATGATGATGATTATTATTGTAAAGTAATTCTTCCACCAATTTATATTTGAGTTAATAGTTTTTTTTTGGGGGGGGGGAAACCTGGAGAACTACGAAAGCAAACATCCATATGATACAAGTGTTTATTAACAACTGTCTACGCAAAATAATTCGGATCCGTCGAACAGACACTATTAGCAACAACCATCTATTGTTGGAGAGAACAAACCAGTGGAGGGATAAATCAGGAAGAATCGCTGCAAATGGATACCCAACTGTGTCACAAGTCAAGTCCCCACATGGAATCCTCAAGGCCAAAAGAAAAGACGAAGACCAAAGAACGCATTACATTGAGAAATGGAGACAGACATGAGAAAAATGAATAAAAGTTGGACAGAACTGGTAAGGAATGCTCAGGACAGAGTGGATTGGAGAATACTGGTCGGCGGTCTATGCTCCATTGCGGGGGGTGGGGATTAACAGGCTTAAGTAAGTAAGTAAGTAATAGTTAAGAAAAAGACGAAGAAGAACAAGTCCAGTAATGAGATATTCATAGGATAAATAAATAATGAGAAGGGGTTTTGACGAGATTTTAGAAATTATAATAGTTGAAATCATGAGTCAATTGAAGCTAAACCACCATGGAAAACCTGGAAGCACTGAACGACCGTTTCGTCTTACTATGGGACTCCTCAGCAATGTGTATCCACGAAGAAAAAAGAGAATCAAATCATATCAATGAAGTAAAGATATCAAACAAGAGATTTGCTGAAAAATCTATAAACTACTTGAAAGTAATCTTATCAGTAGTATCTTATTACTAAAGATGAGTATAGTGTTATTAAATCAATGAAAATAATGAAGTTGTATGATAGATAGATTAATAAAATAACATTGATATTATTTATCTATGGCAGTATAGTTTGATTATTTGATTTGAACACATAAATATTGGTACAGAGGGGCACCAAATACATATGGGCCATACAAGTCACTTGATTTGTGTGCGTGGGCTGTGTTACTGTCCGGGTGCCCAGAACGATGCAAGCGGTTTTCTTAGGGGCCACAACCGGCATTTCAACCGAAATGAATCAGAGCAACGAAAAGAGATCCAATCTCATCGTAGTCAGCGACCAACAATTGGTTCATACGTCATTTGTTCCTTCGGGATACTGGAGCTCATTTGTATCATTGGTTTGGAATGAGGGTTTTACAACTCCCCCAGGTAGATCCTCCATATCCACCAACCCGATTTAAGCGCCGGGCATTCACTTTTCGTCCTCTCGATTTCGTAAACAACACCATCGATGAGAGAAGCTAATGAGTAGGACTTCCCTGGTAGTGGCTGTATATGCGTGGTCATGTGAGAGCATTTGGAGAGAGAGAGAGAGAGGTGACTCTCCTCATTCTCGGTCGTACCAGGGCATTTGGAGAACAATAACATACAGAGAATATTAAATCGAACTTATCAAATCAAACAGTAGATTGGTATATTTTGCAAATTAACTTTAATTACATTTATCATTTTAAATCTACAAAATATACCAAGTAAATCATCATATTGAAGAGGGAATTAAGGAAAGACATTAGAGGTGCATTGAACGTACATTGTGGAAACTACCAAACTGCTTTACAATACAAGCACTAACTTGGAATTCTGAATGCAAAAGAGAAAGTGGAAGACCAAGAGCTGCATTTAGTCGGGAATCGGAAGAAGACATGAAAAGAATGAATAGCAATGGGAAACAACTGGAAAGGATTACCCAGGACACAGTTGGATGGAAAATGTTAGCGCTACTCAACGAGGTATAACAGGTACAGGTAAATAAGTAAGTGTTCATTAGTGATCAATTTTAAAAAAGCAGTTATCGGATTGTTAATAAGTAACTGTAACCAATGTTGTTCAAACATGTCGAGTTTGAAACAGCTACCCATGAATGACATTAGAAGATAATTGAGCAATATCATGCACTGATTAAAGTTAGATATGCACACCACTAGTTAATACTTCATTGGTCTTAATAATAAGCGCTTGTTCCGAGACTTGAAGGCTCTACAGTCGATCTCTCATGAAGTCGAGAATGTACATTCTTAAGCGATCCCATCAAAGGAAAAAATCTCTCTCCAATACGTCTTCTTTTCAAATATTTTCCTGAATAAAGTTAGTTTATCATGTGTAGGACTAATTAAGAAAAAACATTTTCCTAGAAACTTATACTTAAAATAGAACACAGTCTTAACAAGACTATCCATTAATTACATCCATGACATCCATAATATTGATTTTTATTCATCGATTGAAATCTATTGACAAAGTTCATTTTGGTCATCATCAATATATGACTGATAATGACATATTCACTTTCTATGTCGTCTGAAGAAGAACACATATAGACGAAACATCTTTTTTTCACCCTATACACATATTTCATCGTGTGGTGCATGCTGCTGATGTCGACAGATATAAGTAGTATGTTTCATCAATCAAGGACAGGAAAACATTATGGAGGCTTCTTTGACACTATGGCATGCCTGAGAAGATAGTCAGTATCATACGGAATTCCTATGATGAATTAAACTACAAAATCGTGCATAGACATTAGAAGTAAAGACCAGTGTCAGGCAAGACTGTTTACTCTCAACCTTTCTCTTTCTCATGGTGATCGACTGGGCCATGAAGACGTCAACATCTGAGCGAAGGCACTGGATACAGTGGACAGTTAGAATGCAGTTGGACGATCTAGACTTCTCGGATGGTCTGGCTCTTCTATCATACACGCAACAACAAATGCAAGAGAAAACGGTCAGTGTAGTAGCAGCCTCAGCAGTAGCAGCAGTACGTCTCAACATACAAAAATGGAAAAGCAAGATTCTCCCATACAACACAGCATGCAACAATCGAATCACATTTGACAGAGAAGCTTTAGAAGATGTAAAATCCTTCAAATATCTCTGCAGCATCATTGATGAACACGGTGGATCAGATGCAGATGTGAAGGCACACACCAGCAAAGCAAGAGTATCATATCTACAACTGAAGAATATCTGGAACTCAAAACAACTATTTGTCAATCAACACCAAATTCAGTAATTTCAATAGAAATGTGAAGACAGTTCTACTGTATGTGGTGGAAACTTGGAGAACTATGAAAGCAATCATCCAGAAAATGCAAGTGTTTATTCACAGCTGTCTATGCAAAATAATTCGAATTCGTTGGTCAGACACTATCAGTAACAACAACTCACTGTGGGAGAGAACAAACCAGAACAAACCAGTGGAGGAATATATCAGGAAGAATCGCTGCAAATGGATAGGACACACATTGAGGAAACATACCCAACTATGTCACAAGTCAAGTTCTCACGTGGAATCGACAAGGTCAACGGAGACGAGGAAGATCAAAGAACGCATTACATTGAGAAATGGAGACAGACATGAGTAGAATGAACAAGAATTGGATAGAACTGGAAAGGAAGGCAGAGGGCAGAGTGGGTTAGAGAATGCTGGTCGGCAGTCTATGGTTCATTAGGGAGTGGGGGGGTGACAGGATTAAGTAAATAGACTTGACTGTTATTTATTAATATCCTCGTTTGTTTCTACCTGTTCTTAAGATTCTTTTTATCCCATTTTAAATATTTAGAATCTGTATATTTTGTATTGTTTGTTTGGATCATTCCATTAATGTTTAGGATTGAGTTTGAGTCCCCGAGTGAATATCAACTCTGGAATGCAGGTACATTCAGTTGACGACTCACAAATAGGAAGAAATGTGTATTCTGGATTCTATTGCTAACCACCATTCATCTTTGCTTATCATTTAGAATATAGTTTGTAAACACTGAATGTAAAGGAATACTGAAATTAGGACTATAAAGGAAAGTAAACAGTAATTGATGATAGTTAACCGTTTGGTCACTATTAATCATGCATTCAAGGAAATAGATTACCAGTTAAACAACGCAACATGATATATCATCGGTCAAATCAACTCATATAGACAACTATATACACAAACTTCCAATAAAGAATATCAGAATAGAGGAAATGTTTATAAAGTTTAAAGGATTTCCTAAATTTTACCTTTTAGGTCATAAAGACTAATGTATCCATCTTATTCAGAATAGTTCAATCAATTGCATTATCACAGGTCAACTAAAAACAAACAAAAAATCATCACAAATCTATAAAGATAAGCATTCAATAATGAGTTTCAATAGTTGAAATCATGAGTCAATTGAAGCTAGACCACTATGGAAAACGTGGAAACACTGGATGGCCGTTTCATCCTTATGTGAGACTCCTCAGCAGTGCGAACCCACGATCCCGTCCCCCGCGAGATTCGAACCTACGATTTATCAGTCTCGCGCGCGCGAACGCTTAATCTGTAGACCACTGAGCTGGTCGGCATCCAAGGGAGTTAATGTCTAACTTCAACCAATCTACTATTGGAATTACTAAAATCTCCACAAAACCCCTTCTGATAATAATGAATTATTAGTATAGGGGTTGTGGAGATTATTATGTTTTTGATTGAGATCATGAACCGATTGATGTTAGACCATCACAATTGAAAACCTGGAAGCACTGGACGGCCGTTTCGTCCTATTGTGGGACTCCTCAGCAGTGCGCATCCACAATCCCGCGAGCGGGATCCGAAACCAGGGCCTTCGGTCTCGCGCGCGAACGCTTAACCAACTGGACCACTGAGCCGGCATCCAATGGTGATAGTTTCTAACATCAACCAATCCACGAAATTGCGCGACCAACTTCCATTGTACTTAAGTAGATAACTGTCTCTACCCGACAAGGATTATCTCCACTGGTCACGGCCTCTCACTAGAGCTCCGAGAATTCCCTCACGAAGCTAGTCACTAGTGAGCACATGTTGATTACTAGTATAGGGGATCGTGGATGCGCACTGCTGAGGAGTCCCACAATAGGACGAAACGGCCGTCCAGTGCTTCCAGGTTTTCAATTGTGATGGTCTAACATCAATTGGTTCAAGATCTCAATCAATAATGAATTACTCAGTTTAAGTTTTCCCATCATAAACCAACAGTGAATAGTTAACCGATATAAACCTGGACATGCATGGGCAACTATTTCATCCTATTATATGAATATCATCAAGGAACAGGATATCCATTATCATTCCTAGAAAGCAAACCTAATACTTGTTTTTAGCCATTTGTCAAATCTGTTATCTTTATACTGAAGATGCAACAAGTATTTAAAGTTTGACAACGCTTTAACCAGTAACACCTTCTATTATGAATCATGCCCGCCTAGTGAAATTAAAAGTCATAATCGAGAAGGTTTCACAATTGATTGATCACTGGATGGTGATCAATGTCATGTATGTCTAGTCCTTATTAGTGCAGATCGAATGCTATTGATCATGTTGCAATGTGGCCACCAGTCTAGGTGACTCGACACTGCGGGCACTATGTATTGAGATTTAGATGGTGGTTGGAGGTAGTCAACAGGAAACCCTGGACCCGGGTTTCGTGCTACTTGGCACTCGTCAGCAAGGTGTACCTGTAATCTTGATGGAACTGGTGCTCCCTGACGGATTCGATCTCGTGTCACCCAGCTTCACAGTCAAAGACGTTACCACTGAGTTATCCGAGCCGTGACTGACCTCCCATAAAACTGAGATGTAATCACAATTGATTGATCACTGGATGGTGATCAATGTCATGTATGTCTAGTCCTTATTAAAGGTTTGAAGATACATTTAATAGGCTATCAATATATCGAGAATCGACTGATTTAAACTAGCTTAGCGATTGTAAAAGAAGTTGAGTACGATGTTACCCACTTATAATCTGGTAAGGATACATGACCAAACACCTTCAGCTAGATGAGTCCACTCAAACTTACAGAGCTATTGATTTGGGGGGGATTTATTTTCTACTACTATACCTTTGAGATAACATCTAATGGATATCCATTAATTCATTTATATTATTCATTGAATTACCCTATTCATCATATCAATATTCCATTTATATTTATCGATATATCGATTACAATATATTACTAACTCGATAATCGTAATGTCGGACACTTGTCAAATTTAATTTGTTCCCCTTTTCTTTTTTTTTTAAAAAAAAACACACATTAGTTTATAACTGTTAGTACATGAGGGGTTTTTTTCGGGGGGGGGAGGGGGGTGGTGGTTAGTACCGATTTTCTTTTTTTTGTTTCTCATGACTAATTTAATCCGAAATAAGAGAAAAAACGCGTTTTGAGTGTGTTCCTCCGTGTGTGTGTGTATGTGTATGTGTATGTGTATGTGAAAGAGTTACCAATAAATTAAAGATTAGATACAAACTCTACAATTTATGTAGAAGCATGCCCAGATGCAAACACACACACACACGCACACATGAAGATGTATCCTTACAAACAATCGATATATTCTACTAATCCTGTTACTGTCTAGATGTCATATAAGTTGGTTCATTAAGTAAATAAAACTTGAGATATCATTGATTAGAGTAAGGTGCTTTATAAGATAGATTTTTAAAAAAACAAACAACTCTCTAGTATCATTGTCAATAATGCTACCAAATTTAAATTAGATTCATCTTTGAAGAGAGAAATAAGGTTGTGTTTGATGAAAACGCACTCACTCACACACACACTCTCACACACACATTCTCACACATACACACATTTCTATACTCATAAACATAGATAGCAGCTATGGTACAAGCTACATATAAAAATGACTAGTCTTCATCAATGACTAATATTGTTAATCTAATCTATATACATGATAAAGATATAGACAATGTGTAAACTTTCAATGTAACTTTAGTCTAGTTGAAAGAACTATCAGATGATGATGATGATGATAATGATAATGATAATCAATAATTATTATTTGTATAATATGAGTTCATTCCCTGAGTAGTTCTTATTATATCTTAAAAAAGTAAATACTAACATGTACAATTATCCATATCCATACCCATCCTTCTATCTATCCATACACACACACTCATACACACACAGATACACATACATACAACAGTTCTCCCTCCAAAAAACAACCAACTACGTTTATCATTCAAAACATTAAGTAAACAATATTAATCTTTTATTTCTTTTCAGCCAATATTAGTAGATTGTATTATTCTTATTATGTTAAGATTATGATTATGAATATTCTATAAGTATAGATTACAATTATAATATTAAAGAATTTACTCAAATACTATTTTGCCTAAGGTAATAATACCGTTTAATGATTATATAATAGAATATTACACATACAGACAGACAGACAGACATACGGACAGACAGACACACATACACACAAAAAAAAACTGTCATCAATTTATTACGTTCAATTTATTACCTTTAACCCACTTGAGTAAAATCACCACCGCAACCACCATCACCTCTACTATTACCACCAAGACCACCACCACCACCACCACCACCAACAACAACAACAACAACAACAACAACAACGACGACGACAAAAAATCGGTAAAACTTATTTTGAGAAATTCGTTTCCCATTACATGGAATAAAATGAAACAACAAAACATAAAGAGGCAATAAGCATTTATGATTCTATTAGTGATCAGAATTTTAATGGAAATCAATGATTAATGGAATTCAATCATGTATCAGCAATGAAATAATGATCAATGATAATAATGAACTAAAATGAATAGTATATTCACTATTGAGTCAATCAGTCAGTCAGTGAGTCAGCTACAACGTAGGATCAGGCACATATATGCATCGGTTCAAGTTGCCATACCTCATTAACACAACAAGATGAACACCGGATTCATAAAAGTAGTTAATTTAGAGGTGGTAATATATAGGAGAAAGATTGCATATAAGGATATAGTACAGGAAAAAAGAATTAGTTAGTAGAAAGAAAGATATGAAGCGATTTTAATCTCTTAGTTTAATGGAAGACAGAGAGTGTATACACCGATGCTATTGTGATCGATTTTGAGCCATGTCACCAAGAGTCTCCAACCATTGGTTACGATAGTCACGCGGACCCCAACTATCTGCATCTTTCAACATGGCTCAGACTACAAGTTAATGTCTTCAAACACTGAGGCCACGTTTCGATTTGGCTGCATTTGAGGGCTACAGAAGAGAGAATTGTTAATATACTGATTTAATAATGGAATGAATCAACTGTTCAATGATCCATGATTATCAATGGTTCTATATATATATCCAAAATCAGTTTTTGATATAAACTGAAAGTTGGACAATTTCAGTAAACCTCTTCTAATAGAAAATAAAACAATCTGAAGATAAATTATAGCACAGTGACTGATTTTAACGATTGAGTAGCGATTTTATTCTAGTTCGGGATCAATATTTAGTGGTGTGTATTGGTAATCATGTATAGTTTCTAACCCAGAATCTTCTAATCTCGTTACTTACTTACTTACGCCTGTTAACCACTACCCCCGCAATGGAGCATAGACCACCGACCATCACTCTCCAACCCACTCTGTCCTCCGCCTTCATTTCTACTTCTATCCAATCTACGTTCATTCTTCTCATGTACGTCTCCATTTCTCAATGTAATGTGTTCTTTGGTCTTCCTCGTCTCTTTTGGCCTTGACGATTCCATGTGAGTGTTTGACTTGTGACACAGTTGAGTATAATAAATAAGAACTGTCGTCTAAATTTAATCGAATGGTTTCACAATATTTGGACGCCGAGTTAATATGAGACATTAAAGAGAAAGAACGTATTTGTAAAATCTCCACGAAAGAATTTGAAGTAATTTCAACGTTTCGCCTGGCAATCTAGTCCAAACTTTTTCAAGGAAAATATATTTTCCAGGCGAAACGTTGGAATTACTTCAAATTCTTTCGTTGAGATTTAACAAATACATTCTTTCTCTTTAATGTCACAGATGAGTATGTTCCTCAATATGTGTCCTATCCATTCGCAGCGATTCTTCTTGATTTACTCCTCCACTGGTTTGTTCTGGTTTGTTCTCTCCCACAATAGGTGGTTGTTGCTGATAGTGTCTGTCCAACGGATCCGAATTATTTTGCATAGACAACTGTTAATAAACACTTGTATCTCCGCCTGGAGTCACTCCATGGGCAGCTGCCTAAAAACACTGGACGATATGTTGTTATCTATCTATCTATCTATCTATCTATCTATCTATCTATCTATCTATCTATCTATCTATCTATCTATCTATCTATCTATCTATCTATCTATCTATCTATCTATCTATCTATCTATCTATCTATCTATCTATCTATCTATCTATCTATCTATCTATCTATCTATCTATCTATCTATCTATCTATCTATCTATCTATCTATCTATCTATCTATCTATCTATCTATCTATCTATCTATCTATCTATCTATCTATCTATCTATCTATCTATCTATCTATCTATCTATCTATCTATCTATCTATCTATCTATCTATCTATCTATCTATCTATCTATCTATCTATCTATCTATCTATCTATCTATCTATCTATCTATCTATCTATCTATCTATCTATCTATCTATCTATCTATCTATCTATCTATCTATCTATCTATCTATCTATCTATCTATCTATCTATCTATCTATCTATCTATCTATCTATCTATCTATCTATCTATCTATCTATCTATCTATCTATCTATCTATCTATCTATCTATCTATCTATCTATCTATCTATCTATCTATCTATCTATCTATCTATCTATCTATCTATCTATCTATCTATCTATCTATCTATCTATCTATCTATCTATCTATCTATCTATCTATCTATCTATCTATCTATCTATCTATCTATCTATCTATCTATCTATCTATCTATCTATCTATCTATCTATCTATCTATCTATCTATCTATCTATCTATCTATCTATCTATCTATCTATCTATCTATCTATCTATCTATCTATCTATCTATCTATCTATCTATCTATCTATCTATCTATCTATCTATCTATCTATCTATCTATCTATCTATCTATCTATCTATCTATCTATCTATCTATCTATCTATCTATCTATCTATCTATCTATCTATCTATCTATCTATCTATCTATCTATCTATCTATCTATCTATCTATCTATCTATCTATCTATCTATCTATCTATCTATCTATCTATCTATCTATCTATCTATCTATCTATCTATCTATCTATCTATCTATCTATCTATCTATCTATCTATCTATCTATCTATCTATCTATCTATCGAACTTCAATTCTTTGCTTTTCCTACTGTGCTGATAAATCAACTAGACAGATCGATACCACATTTCTTTCCCATTATCTCTACAAATTACACATGATTGACTGATTACAACTTAAATGATGACAAAAATGATCTATTATCACCACAAAAACAATTTCATATTATAAGGGTTAAACCAAAAAAGAGAAAGCAATGAAATGATAACAACAACAACAGCACAACTATAGTCCCTTCTTTTTAATCGATTGAATAATAATTATCAGTATAAGGGTTGTGGAGATTGTTAAGTTTTTGATTGAGATCATGAATCAATTGATGTTAGACCACCTTTGGAAACCTGGAAGCACTGGAAGGCCGTCTCGTCCTAGTATGGGACTCCTCAGCAGTGCGCATTCACGATCCCGCTCCCCGCGAGACTCGAACCCAGGACCTATCGGTCTCGCGCCAGATGCTTAACCAACTAGACTACTGAGCCGGCATCTAATGGTGTGAATAATAATTAAAACAACAAAATGTTTTGTTTTTATTCGAACGCCAATCATTAGTGTCAACACACACACATACATCTAACAGATAATAAACAAGTTCAAAGGTGAAATCATTTCTCCAAATACATATATATATAGAGTGTGCAATTGAAATGATCACCCGTATATTCAACAAAAGTGTATGAAGTGTTGTAGTAGCCAAATGATGATGATGATTGAATATCCCGACTAAATTTAGGACAGATGGAGAATTTGGTTTAGGTCAAGATCTTTATCAGTTGGTTAATATGTTGTTATTATCTATAATGGTTATTGGGATTAGTCAAGTTGATTCATTGAAGAAGGTCTATATATATATATATATATATATATATATATATATATATATATATATATATATATATATATATATATATATATAGATATATATAGATATATATATTAATCATAACATTATGAATGTGCAGGTGATGACCTAAAAGGGGGAAAAAGAATGTATATAATTCATGACCTTAATGTTCTACAAGTAAGTCATTCAATTACTAAGTATAGATCTTATTTAATGTGTATGATATATGAATAAATTTAGTAGATAAAGTCAGTGAATTCACTGTTCAAACGAATATACGAAGTTATATTTCATTTATCATTTCAATAGTTGAGATGATGAGTCAGTTGAAGTAAAAACTTGGAACTACTGGATGACCATTTCATCTTCAGTAGCCAGTGTACATTCACGATCCTAACTCGAGAGATTTGAACACAGAACCTATCAGTTTTGTGCACGAACGCACTAACTTTTAGACGACTGAGTTGGATGGCATTCAACGGTGTTAATGATGTCTAACTTCAACTAATCCATGAAATAGAGTGACATATTCACCATTGTTATCAGTGAGTTACTATCTTATAACAGACCCGATTGAACTCTACTGGTCATTGGTTTTTTAATTGTTTGAATTATTCCGTCCACTGATATTTTGACTGAAATTCTGTCAAACTCGATCTTGATTATTTATTGTTAACCTTTAACTTATCATTATCTGCCTCTCTTGGATGTTATTTATATTGTGCATCATGCTGAGCCTATTTATACTCATCATACTTCATAAAATGACTTGGACAGTATCACTTTAAATTTAGATTGATATCACGAACGGATTGATGTTAGACCATTAATCAAAACCCGAAAGGACTAAACGGACGTTTCGTCGTAATGCGGGACTCTTCAACAATGCACATCCACGATCCCATACAAGGGACACAAATCTAGAACCTTCGGTCTCGCGAGTCTGTTTAAATGTATTTGCTGATTTGTGTTTCAGGTCAGTTCATAACGGAAAACTGAACTATATACATATTAATTGTTGAATTCATGAGTCAATTTAAGCTGGACGACCATTGAAAATCTGGAAGTCATGGAAGGCCGTTTTGTCAAGAATTCAACTATTAAAATCACTTCAATCTCTACAAACACCTATTCTGATAAGAATCATCATCATATACTCAGTGAGTGACTAGTTTCAAAATGGATTTCATGAAGTCCTAATGAGAAGTCGTGACCAATGGAGTGCAATCCGTGTCGGGTGTGAGACAATCGATGAATGGTTGCAAAAGATCATGGATCAAATAAAGTTAGACATCATTAACATGGTGAATGTCAGCTCAGTGGTCTACAGGTTAAGCATTGGTTTGTGAAACTAAAGGTCCTGAGTCGGAGTCTTTCATGCGGGATTGTGAATGAGCACTGCTAAAGAGTCTCATACTTATACGAAACGACCATTCATGACTTCCAAGTTTTCAATGATGGTCTAACATCGATTGATTCATAATCTCAACCAAAAATTCTATTTATTATATAAAAAGGCTAGATTGAAGGTACTGGGTTCGAGTCCTTTGTGCGTGATCGTGGATGTACCTTACTTATTTTTTCCCATACCACAACGGAATGGTCATCCAGTGTTTCAGAGTTTTCAATGGTAGTCTATATTAGATCAACTTATGAATTTAACTATTAAGACCACTACAATCTCCCAAACCCCCATTCTATTATATATATATACATATACTTTATTTTCACCCACTTGACCCAACTGTTGGCCTCCTTTTTTAACAATTCATACACTTCATTAAACTATACAACGTGATGAAGGAGACTTAACTATTAATGACAATGATATTTGAGAATTCTCCATTAGTATTAATATCGATAGTTTATATGTAATTATCACTTCAAGTTATGTAAGATAGAAAATATTCTGATCAAGCGATGAAGTGGATTAACCCTTCCTCTCCACATAAACGAGAGAAATTAATCGCAAACTTCAATCTAAATTCTTTATTAGTTCGAAAGGATCCAAGGTCAATATCGACTAAGTTTATTGATATTTAAGTTTAGTTCTTCGAGAAATATGTAGGTGAAACTTTCTTTTACGTTGAACAGTAAAAGTTTGGCCCCCGAATCCGAGTGGAGATTAAATTACAGGTAACTTCCGAGGACTATTCATGGACTAATATTCTATAAATATTCTTATTGTATAACTACTCAACAATTACACTATGGATATTTATATTCCTTTTATGATAAGCTTTATTTTGGCCTATAATTTATTACTGTACAATTTACGATTCTTAAGTTATGCTCAGTTTATTAACTACTGCCTCCCACATTCACAGCCACTTTTTGGGCTTATTTGTGTACAAATATTATTTCCTATTTTATGGTACGTTGCGGTCTGTGTGATTGATATATAAACCAAGTATGCCTGAAATAAACGATCTGCTCTGATTCGAAGCTGGTATTGTGTTCTGGCTCAAGTGGAAGGGCTCGGAGGACATAGGACCAGGACGCTAAACTGCCCACACCGGTTGAACGTCATTGGTTGGCCTAGTGTGAAGATTCGTATAAGTCGTATTCGGATTGGTAGATAAATCGCGTGATAGAAAAGTCAGACATCCAAGGTCATAACACTAGTATGGCTGAGAGTGGGGAGAGTCCGCTCTCCCTCTCCAAATGCTCTCATATGGCCACGCGTATATAGCCTCTGCCATGGAAGTCCTACTCACTGCCTTCTCTCACCTGGGGTGTTGTTTACGAAGTTGAGAGGACGAAAAGCAAACGTCCGGCGCTTTAATCAGGTTGGTGGACATGTGGAGTACACCTAGGGGAGATGAAAAACCCTGATTTCAAACCAATGGTGCAAATGGGCTCCATGATCCTGATGGAACAAATGGCGTATGAACCAATCGTCGGTCACCGGCTACCATGGGACTGCATCTCCTTACGATGCTCCACTGCCTTGTGGATCAGACCTTCAGGTCGAAGGCTCCGGTTGTGGTCCCCTAAGAGAACCACTTGCTTCTGTTTGGGCACCCGGGCATTATCACAGCCCTCACACAAATCAAATGAGGTTTGTGTGGCGCATATGTATTTGGTGCCTCCTTGTACCAATATCTATGTGTTAAAATAAATAAATAAAAGTAAAAGATTGAGACGAAATGTTTAGATATTTCTGCAGTAATTTGAATGACTCTCCAGGTCTCTTAAATTGTACGAGCATTCCATGTACCTAAATTAATGGTTGCTCTGGTTGTCAGATGGGTCGTTAGCCTTGTGACTTCCGAAGGAACTCGGCTTTCGCCATGAGGCATCATAACTGTTCTAAATGAAGACCTTCTAACTCCTAGGACAGAGTTTAAATGGTTTGAATTATTTTTTCTGGTTAGAATTCTTTTTAGGGAATCAGTTTTCTACAGTATTGGGTCGCTAACCCCATTCCCAACCTTCCTCCTTTATTTGGGTTTGGGATCGACAATAGCCTCAGAGGGACTCTAGGCGGAGTTGCTGTGATATTCACTGTAGAATAAATGTTAAGGATCCATTTCTAAACTTTAGTCATCGATAATTTATGCTATAAACAATTAGACCTTTTAGTGTAATGGAAATGGTTATATTAAATCCACCATTATATAAGTAAGTACAATTGTGATTGATCATTAAGTAGTGACCAGAGGTGTATTTGTTTATTTCATAATGTTGATCGAATTCTGTCAATCAGGTTACAGTATGGCTACTAGTTTAAATGATTTAACATTATGAGCATCACTTTAGAATATTAGGTGGTTGGATGTAATCAACAAGAAACTATGATGGAGTAACGACAACTTTAACGAAATTGATGTTCCCTGTGAGATCCAAACTTTGGTCAGTCAGCTTTACAGTTTCAGACGTTACAACCAAGCTATTTGTGCTATTATTGACCTCCTGTAGGGTTGAAATATTTATAGTTAATCGACCAATGAGTAGTGACTAATGTCATGTTTATCTAACCGTTTAGCACCAACGTGGCTGGTATGTGTCAACTCATTTTAGATTGCAGGTAATTCTTGCAAACGAGAACAAAATCTAGGTCAAGCAGGCTATCCTGATGACTACCGCCAACCACCTAGTTACTTGGTACTTCAGCTGCATGTTACAGTCTATCGTTTATAAAGATTACTTGTAAAAACTAATTTAGTTTAAAGATAGTGTTCTGATGGAATTGATTTCAGTGTCTAAAACCAATGAAAAGATGATTACCTTGGAATTAAAATGTGTTGAATTCAATCCCATACAGTATCGAATATCAAGATTACTGATGTACTTACTCATGTTACCCCTCCTGGAACATAAGCCCATGTCCATCAGTCTCTAACCAACTTTGTCCTGAGCTATCCATTCTGGCTTCCCTTAAGTGCTACTCATTCTTTTGATGTCTTCCTTCAATTACCGGCGCAATATGTTCTTTGGTCTATCTATTCTTCGCTTACCTTCAGGATTCTAAGTTAGGGCTAACTTTGAGATGAAGTCTGATAGTTTATTCAATGTATGTCCTATCCACTTACAGTATATTTTCCTAATTTCCTTTTCAGTTGGACGTTGGTTCGTTCTTTGGCATTGTAGACTGTTGTATCCGGCTGACGGATATGAAGTTTCTTGAGTAGGAAACTGTTTATAAAGACTTGTACTTTGATGATGATGATGGTTGTAGTAGTTCTTCAAGTTTCAGCTTCATACAGTAGGACTGTCTTGACGTTCATATTGAAGATTCTGGCTTTGATATTGGTTGAAATTTGTTTTCAGTTCCATATGATTTTCGATTGTAAGAACACTGCTCTTGCTTTGTCAGCCCCTCCCTTCATATCTTCATCAGATACTCCTTGTTAATTGATGATGCTGCTGTTCAGGTACTTGAACGTTTCCATCTCCTCAATAGTTCTTCCATCAAGTGTGATTGGGTTAGTGCTCTCCGTGTTATATTTCAGGATCTTGTTCTTCCGTTGTGTATGTTGAGGCCTACTAATATAGAGGCTGTTTCTACACTGGTTGTGTTGACCTGCATTTGTTAGTGTGTATAGGTTAGAAGAGCTAGGTCATCCGAGAAGTGGAAATGGTCTGTTTGCATTCAAGCTGTCACCTGGATTCCGTGCTTCTTCTTAGATATGGAGGTCCTTATAATCCCGTCAATCACCAGAAGGAGGAGAGAATGTGAGAGTGGGCGGCCTTGTCTAATATCGATCTTCCCTATAATGTATGTGTGAGTTGTCCTCTATGCATGAGATTTCAGTATATTCCGTGGTATGAATTCCATATGATATTAATAATTTTCTCAAGTACATCATAATGTCGAATACTGTTTGATAATGGTCTCCTATTCACACCCGAAGCCTTTGACCTAGTGGTCTTATCCACAAGGCAGTTGAGCAACGTGAGTAGATGCAATCCCATGGTAACCGGTCATCAACAATTGCTTCATACACCATTTGTTCCGTCGGGATCCTGAAGCTTATATGCATCATTGGTTGAGAATCACGGTTTTCCAACTGCCCTATATGGGTCCTCAATATCCATCAACCTGGTCAAAGCACCGAATATTTGGTTTTTATCCTCTCAATTTCGTAAACAACACCGTCGTTGAGAGAAGGTAGTGAGTACAACTTCCCTGACACGTGCGAGCATTTGGAGAGAGAGTTGATTCTCCTCACCTTTAGTCTTATCAGGGCATTTGGGAGACTATTTTAAACAAATTATTATGTACTGTCACGACCCGGTTTACACTTATTTATTACCACATAAAATATCTTTTTCGGTTAAATGATATACCTATCATAAATACTGTGGTGTCCATCATCTTTCAAGTATTCAGTGTGACAACAAGTTGTTAGCTGAGTCAATGAAAGCAAACCAATGAATAACACGGTCAATGGGCATGAGTAATAAGTTAAAATATGAGACAGCTATTGGAATACCTCAAAGTAAATCACTTTAGAAATCTTAACCATTCAGATTCATTGAAAAATTCAAAGGAAGATCTTCTAATCCAACTGGATTTCTAAAAACTATTGATCATTATGGGATTGTGAAGATTGTCGAATTTTTGATTGAGATCATAAATTGATCAATGTTAGCCCATTATTGAAAACATGGATATACTGGACGGTTGTTTCGTCTTAGTATTGTACTCCTCAGTAATGAGTAGTAACGATTCCGTACTTCGGACAGTTAATAATAATAAATTCATAAGATTGAATTTTTGTCGTTAGATGATATAATTTTACGATATGTAATAGTACTATGCAAATCTTCTATGGAGGGGGGTAACAGGTGTAAGTAAGTAAGATTGTGGAGAATGTTGAATTTAATTGAAATTATGAATGGTTCCAAGTTAGATCACCATTTAAAACCTGGGAAAGTTGGACGGGCATCTCATCCTAGTATATAACTCCTCTACAGTGTGCATCCACAACCTCATATCTAAAAATCTAAGTCAAAACCAAAGGCCTTAGGTGTGAACGTTTAACCTTTAGACAATTTAACCATGATCCAATGGCGTAATAGTTTAACTTCAATCAATCCACAATATCGCGCGATCATCTTTCACTCTATTCGATAGGTAACTTCCTCATGCCTTACATGATTGAACCGCATTGATGAGATGAAATGGTCATCCAACAGTTCCAGGTTTTCAATAGTTATCTAACTTGGATAGATCTATGATTTCAATACAATATATATATAAACTCGAAATGATCTTATGCCAACATTTAAACAGGTTAAGCGTTCATACACGAGACTGAATGTCTTGAGTTCAAATCTTGCGAGCAGGATCATGGATGTACACTGCTACTGAGGAGTCCCACAATAGGACAAAACAGCCGTCTAGTGCTTACAGGTTTTTCCATGATGATCTAACTTCAATTGACTCATGATCACAACTGTTAAAATGTCTACAATCTCTACAAAACCCCTTTCAAATAATCAAAGGTCATGAGGGGCATTAAATAAATATAAAGTGCAAACAATTGTTATTCACATGAATCAATCAAATTGTCAATGTTTCATGAATCATAAGGAGAAATGAATCTGTGAACTGATAATCAAAACAATGATAGATTCATTCATTCATTCATCCATTCAACTGGTTACGCCTTCTAATTAACAACATCATTGAAGAACATAGTTCTATTCAAGTGAACATATATTGAAATGAACTATTACGTCATATAGAAATGATGTAATGATACTTGAGAATTTTATTGAAACACTTTAATTACATCTTTTGAAGAGAAAGATTGTGATAGTTCATTATATATACATGTAATTAAATAGTCACTATAAAAGTACTTTTAAGGCATTTTGATTGAGATCATGAATTGAATAATAATAAGACGATCGTTTCATCCTATTATGGGACTCCTCAATGGCAGTGTGCTCGTGGGATTTGAATCCAAGACCTTCAATCTCACGTACGAACGCTTAACCTGTAGACCATTAAGTCGTTCAATTCATAAGAGTAATAGTCAATGGAAGATGGAAATTAACACATTTTACACTAACTAACCTCAGAATTTTTACAACTGAAGAATATCTGGAACTCAAAACAACTATCTGTCAATCAACACCAAGGTCAGGATTTTTAATACAAATGTCGAGAAAGTTCTAATGTATGGGGCGGAAACTTGGAGAACTACGAAAGCAATCATCCAGAAGATACATGTGTTTATTAACAGTTGTCTGTGTAAAATACTTCGGATCCGTTGGCCGGACACTATTAGCAACAATCAACTGTGGGAACGAACAAACCAAATCCCAGCGGAGGAAGAAATTAGGAAGAAGCGCTAGACGTGGATAGGACACACATTGAGGAAAGCACTAAACTGCGTCACAAGACAAGCCCTCACATGGAATCGTCAAGGCTAAAGGAGACCAGGAAGATCAAAGAACACATTACATTGAGAAATGGAGACGTACATGAGTAGAATGATCAAGAATTGGATAGAACTGGAAAGGAAGGCAGAGGGCAGAGTGGGTTGGAGAATGCTGGTCGGCAGTCTGTGCTCCATTAGGAGTAACAGGCGTAAGTAAGTAAGTAAGTAAGTAACCTCAGAATTACTTACTCACTGGTTGTACTATATTCATCAAAGATGCCTATGAGTATATAGTTACTATCTATTAACGTTTCGACGTTTATGTGATGCGTTACACAGAGACATACTGAACAGTATACTCGGCCACTGGTCGATAAACAAGGATCTCAGCTACATCAAATATGATGCAAGTTTGTAAAAGCCGATCAATTTTTTAGTACTTATTCTATAATTTCATCAACAACCTACTTATCGGGGAGTTTGGAATATCTTAGTATATCTTAGTATAAGATGAATCCTTGAATGATCATACGAAGAAACTGGTATCTTCTAAAGGATGAAGCTCCTAAGTTAAAAAATATGTGATAGTATTTCCGAGTATAGTAAGTACTAACTACCGGATAACTTATATTCTATTCATCCTATAGAACAGTTCATTGATAACATAATTGACTATAGCTCCAGACTTTACCGGTCTATATTTCACAACCAGCGTGAATTCCATCAAGACTTAAAGTACACATCGTTTTTGAACAGTGTTAACTATCAGGGTAACATTAGGTCAAGCAGAACTCCCTGTCAATCATCGTCAACTATCAAACAAATACTACGGGAATAATTATTATCTAATTTATCACAAGTACATTCCAAGTGTGGACTGGAGTCGGACAAGGCTGTCTGCTCTCACCCTTCCTCTTTCTTCTAGTGGTCGACTAAATTATGAAGACGTTCATATCTGAGGGAAAGCACATAATACAATGGATAGCTCGGAATCAATTAGAAGATTTCGAATTGGCAGATGACCTGGCCCTTCTATTCTATGCATACTAACAAATACAGGTCAACACAAGCAGTGAGGCAGCAGTCTCTTTATTAGTGGGCCTCAACATACACAAAGTAAAAAGCAAGAACACCAACGCAATCATATATGATGGAGGAGCTCTGGAAGAGGTCAAATCTTTCACGTAGCGGATCAGCATCATCATCGATAAACAAGGAGGTCAGATGCAGATGAGGATTGTCAAAGCAAGGGTCGCATTCCTACAATTAAAGAATATATAGAACTCAAAACAACTGTCAACCAATATCAAAAGTTAGAATCTTCAATACAAATGTCAAGATAGTCCTATTTTATAAAGCTGAAATGTGGAGAACCACTACAGCCATAATCAAATGGTACAAGTATATATACACAATTGTCTACACAAAATACTCAATGTTCGTTGGCTGGATACCATCAGCAACAGCCTACTATATGAGGGGACAAATGAACTTCCATCTGAAGAGTAAATTAAGAAATCATCAAACTGCATCACAAAGCAAGCATTAACTTGAAATCCTAAAAGAAAACTGAAAAGAGGAAGACTAAAGTACATATTGCACCGACAATTACAAGCAGACATGAAAAGGATACATAGAAACTGGAAACATCTGAAAACGATTCTTTAGGGAAAGAGCTCCATGTAGAATAATAGTGGGCGGCCTATACACCTCGACAAGGGGCAACAGGCATAAGTCAATCTATCACATGACCAATTGTAATTACGAAAATAAAAAAACAAACAAACAACCACAGACTATTTATGTCAACTATTTATTAAATTCAATTTAATTATTAATTATCATCACCCAGATATATGGAATTTTGTTTCTCCCCCCACCCAAAAAAAACTTCTGCCATTTATCTCCCTCTCTATTGATATACATGTCTATGATGATTAGTATTGTTATGATTGTCACCATCACCACCATCACCACCACCATTTTCATCACCATCATTGTTGCTGTTGTTGTTGTCGTCGTCGTCGTTGTTGTTGTTAATCGTTTATTATAATTCTATAATTCGATTGTACCAAGTTGTCATATTCATTGTTTATTTGTTTGTTTTCTCTTTTATTTCATATTAAAACTAAATCATTACACTTTCTATCTTATTTTTTGTATTATTATTATTAATTTAAGGGAAAAGGGTCTCTATTCTCCCTTTTCATTATGTATAGATATATATCCATCTATAGGTATACATTGTATAGACTACCAATTTACCAATTTATCTGTCTATGTATTGATAGTAAAACAACAACAACAACAACACCACCATCACCACCACCGTCACCACCTCCATCAGGGAAACAATTCTGTCATCTATTAGGATGGTATTATATTTTCCAAAAAACAACAACAACAACCAAAAAAAATTTGAAATTAAACCGACAACAATTTGATTAATTCATGTTTATACGAAAACTATAATCATTCTATTCAATATTCTATAGATGATGTTAATAACTATGTAATGGGGGGTAAGGGGTGGTGTGGGGTGATGATGGTGCTATGTGTGTGCGAGTAGGGGGGGGAATATTTAATATTGAATTTGTTGAATATACAATATATGACATTTGTATCTTTGTTCTTTTTGTTGTTGTGGTTATCTATCAGCAGAATTTTATGCGAATTTATTTAGTGTATATTAACGAATATTAAAAAAAAATTTCATAGATAAAGAAAGGTTAAACGGGAAAAAAAAGGAACATCAATGTATTCCCTAGAGAAAGGGAGAGTGTAAGTGAGTAAGGGTCCAAGTGAGTGAGTGAGTGAGTGAGTGAGTGAGTGAGTGAGTGAGTGAGTGAGTGAGTGAGTGAGTGAGTGAGGGAGTGAGGGAGTGAGGGAGTGAGTAAAGTGATATAGATTGTATACCATGAAACTCAGTCAATTCCCTTGAATATGAATAATATGAATAACTTCTATTGAATATATAAATAAGTCTAATATAGAACAAGGTTAAAACTTATAAAATATGAACGGAATGAAATAAGTACATAAATAATTTGTATCCCATTGGGAAAGATTAATTATAAACAAATTATTGAAATAACTTTGATAAACAATGAAATAATAGAATGAATTATCTATGGGATATGGAATAGAATAATAAGGATGATGTTCGTCATCACTATCCAAATCATCATCATCATCATCATCATCCAAAGCATCATCATCATCATCATCATCATCATCATCATCCAAAGCATCATCATCATCATCATCATCATCATCATCATCATCCAAAGCATCATCATCATCATCATCATCATTATCATCATTATCATCATCATCAACTCTGTCATCTTATGATCAAATGCTAACTGTAAGGACTGAATGTTCTTAATGTGATCTTCGATAGAGTTATGAATGTTTACTATTGTGAAGTCTTATCCTAAGACAAAACATATGTTCAAAATTCTTTGGTTTCCTGTGCTACCTTGAATGTGATCAATCTATGCAGAATACATCATTGTAAATGTTATTATTTATTTTAACACATAGATATTGGTACAAGTAGCCTCCAAATACATGTGCACCACACAAATTTTATTTGATATGTGTGAGGGCCTTGATACTGCTCTGGTGCCCAAATCGAAGCAGGTGGTTTTCTTAGGGGGTCACACACAGAGCCTTTGACCTAAAGGTCTAACCTACAAGACAGTGGAGCATCGTAAGGAGATGCAGTCCCATGGTAGCCGGTCACCAACGATTAGTTCATACGCCATTTTTTCCCGCAGGATACTGGAGCCCATGTGGACCATTTGTTTGGAATCAGGGTTTTTCAACTCCCCTAGGTGAATTCTCCATGTCAACGAACCCGGTTAAAGCGCCGTACGTTTGCTTTTCGTCCTCTCAATTTCGTAAACAACAGTGATGCCACGAGAATGTAGTGAGTATAACTTCACTGACAGAGGTTATATACGCGTGGCCATATGAGAGCATTTGGAGAGGGAGAGCAGACTCTCCCCACTCTTAGCCATACCAGGGCATTGGGGGGCCATTTTAATTGTCTATACAAATAAATAATCGAAATTGAAATAAATAAATAACAGTCTCATCATTTATCATTATTATTATTATGAGAAGAGGGTTTTTATGGAGATTGTAGTAATTTCATAGTTGAGTTCATGAGCCAAATAAAGCTAAACCATCATAGGAAACCTGGATGAACTGAACGGAATACAATGGTGGACGATGGTGCGATTTCATGTATTGGTTGAAGTTAAGCATTAACACCGTTGGATGTCAGTTCAGTGGCTTAGAGTTTAAGCGCTCGTATGTGAGACCGAAAGTGTTGAATTCGAGTATCTTTCGTGTAGGATCATGGATGCTCACTACTGAGGAGTCTTATACTAGTACGAACTGGTCATCCAAATACTTCCAAGATTTTTATGATTGTCTTGATTAGATTGTCTAATGGACTCAACTATTCACATTTATCATTATGTTGATACAATCAATCAAATTGGTTCCTACAAGTTGTCTTTATTGAATACTCTTTGTTGTCATGATTGATTCACATTGTTTTTATTATTTATTTCTAACAGTAAAAATATCATACACACCATCTACCTGTATCATTGAAATGATTACAATTATCAATAGGGAATATCATTGGGATAGTTCTGTTCGTTCTGGGTTCTTTGGTCGTTAAGATAAGGGTCTTCATATTTTATAAGACATTCAACTTTAGCTTGTCTACTCTTTTTTTCACAGATTGAAATCATGAGTCAGTTGAAGCTAGACCACCATTGAAGACCTGGAAGCACTGGACGGCCGTTTCGTCATAGTATGGGACTCCTCAGCAGTGCGCATCCACGATCCCGCACCACGCGGGGCTCGAACTCAGGACCTACTGGCTTCGCGCGCGAGCACTTAACCGTTAGACCACTGAGCCGGCATCCAACGGTGTTAATGTCTAACTTCAACCAATCCACGAAGTTGCGCGAAGCCAGTAGGTCCTGGGTTCGAGCCCCGCGTGGTGCGGGTCGTGGTCTAGCTTCAACTGACTCATGATTTCAACCTGTGAAAATTTCTAAAAATCTCCACAAACCCCTTCTGATACTCTTTTTTTTCTTTCTTTCTATTATTCATAAATATGCAACAGACTAATCAAAATCGTTTAGTATGTATGGTGTATAATATTTAGAATATTTCATGATTTATGATCATAAGGGAAGTGAAGATACAATAAATTGAACTTACTTACTTACTTACTTACGCCTGTTAACTCTTCATCTGCAATGGAGCATAGGCCGTCGATCAACATTTTCCAACCCACTCTGTTCTCCGCCTTTCTTTCTAGTTCTATCCAATTATTATTCATTTTCTTTTATGTCTATCTACATTTCCCGACGTAATGTGTTCTTTAGTCTTCCTCTTCTCCTTTGACCTCAAGGATTTCAGGTGAGGATGTGACATATAACGTAATTTGGTGCTTTCCTCAATGTGTGTCTTATCTACTTTCAGAACTTCTTCCTAATTTCTTCCTTCACTGGTTCGTTCTGGTTTGTTCTGTTCCACAGTAGGTTGTTATTGCTGATAGTGTCTGGCCAACAGACATTGATTATCTTGTGTAGACAAATATTTATAAATACTTATATTTCAATGATGATGGTTTTAGGTGAATGATATGATGATAGTGAATAAGAAATATAAGTGGAGATAATCGAATGTACTTGAATACACTTCATAAAATCTGTGAATCATTATAGTAAATAGTTCATGGGCAAAAATGTCAATCAATCATATTAGACTTGACGGATTCTTTGTTTACACATCAACCATTCTCTGTTCTTATTCTATTTTCTTCGATCTTCTTAACCTTTTGCCACAAGACATTTCATTTTCGATCTATGATACTTACTTATTTATGCCTGTTACTCCCCCCCCCCTAATGGAGCATAGACCACCGACCAGCATTCGCCAACCTTTTCTGTCCTGAGCCTTCTTTTCTAGTTCCATCCAATTCTTGTTCATTTTTCTCATGTCTATCTTCATTTCCCGGCGTAATGTGTTCTTTGGTCTTCCTCTTTTCCTTTGATCTTGACGATTCCATGTGAGGGCTTGTCTTGTGATGCAGTTTGGTGCTTTCCTCAAAGTGTGTCCTATCCACTCCCAGCGCTTCTTCCTGATTTCTTCCTCCGCTGGGATTTGGTTTGTTCTCTCCCACAGTAGGTTGTTGTTGATAGTATTTAGCCAACGAATCCAAAGTATTTTGCATAGAAGATCGAAGAACAAAAACAGAGAATGGTTGTTGAGAAAACGAAGAATCAATCAAGTCTAAGATGATTGATTGACATTTTTGCCCATGAACTATTTACTATAATGATTCACAGATTTTATGAAGTGTATTCAAGTACATTCGATTATCTCCACTTATATTTCTTATTCACTATTATCATATCATTCAAATATTTACAACTAAACTAAATATACATTTTCATTACTGTTTACATTCACAATTCGCTTATTCATTTACTCTACAGAATGTAAAGAACCCATTTTAGAAGAAGAAGAAGAAGAAGAAGAAGAAGAAGAAGAAGACCAGAGGAGGAGGAAGAAGAAGAAGAAGAAGAAGAAGAAGAAGAAGAAGAAGACCACCACCACCAACAACACCAACTCCACCTGGAGTCCCTCCGGGGGCTACTACCGGTCCCAAGTCCCGGATAAATGAGGAGGATTGGTCATGGGGTTAGCATCCCCATCCCGTAGAAAATTAACTCGCTAAAAACAAAACACTAACCAGAAAAAAACTTGAAATGAAGCTGATTCATATCCATCAAAGAAGATAAATAAATTACATTCCATTTTATTGAATTTTTTTCTTAAAATATTCTGTCTAGACATTATGTCTATCAAATAATAATAATCATTTTTCTTATATACCATAATAAGTAGTATATTTGAATCAGTAGTAACAGGTATACATATATATGTAAACAATTGTATGTCATGACTATGGTTCACCTAAACTTCATATAAACATGAATAAACATACTGAATTATACAATGAATTCAGTATTGTTTACAGACAGATATAAATCTGTCTCGTTTTATATTCAATCATGTAAGTTCCGTGTGAAAATTGAAATTGGATGGAAAAAAATTTTGAAAAAAAAGAAAGAAAGAAAGAAAGAAAACTAGATTACTATGGAAAATCTGAAAGTATTGGATGGCTGTTTTCACCTATTGTGGCGGCTGTTGCACATTCACGATTCCGCCTCGCAGGATTCCAACACAAGACCTATCAGTCTCATACGCGAGTACCTAACCACTAGACCACTGAGTCGGCTGGGATCCAACGATGTTAATGTCTAACTTCATCTAATCCATGAAATCGAGTGACACATCTACCATTGTCATCAGTGAGTTACTATCTCATAACTGACCCAGTTAAACTTCACTGATCACGGCTTCTCACTACAACTCCATGAAATTCATCTTGAAATTAGTCACTAGTGTACATATAAGCAGTGCGCACTTTTAAGGAATTCTATATTACAATGAAACGGTCATCCAATACTTCCAGGTTTTCGATGTTAGTCTAACATTGAAACATTTATGATGTCAATCTAAACCTATACTGATACTATTAACAACTTAACATTGAAAAATTCTACTGATTTGTTGAATCATTTATAATCTCTCAGATGGATAGTGTTACAATCAATAAAACTAAAAGATTATTAGTAACCGGGTCAGTTGTGAGGTAGTAACTCACTGATGATAATGGTGGATGTGTGGCTCAATTTCGTGGATTAGTTGAAGTTAGACATTGAGACCATTGAAATCCCGGAAGTCATGGAAGGCCGTTTCGTCAAGAATTCAACTATTAAAATCACTTCAATCTCTACAAACACCTATTCTGATAAGAATCATCATCATATACTCAATGAGTGACTAGTTTCAAAATGGATTTCATGAAGTCCTAATGAAAAGTCGTGACCAATGGAGTCCAAATCGGTGTCGGGTATGAGACAATCGATGAATGGTTGTGAGTTACTATCTCGTAACAGACCCGATTGAACTCTACTGGTCACTACTTCTCACTACAACTCTAGGAAATACTTCTTGAAGCCAGTCACTAGTGAGCATATGTTGATTAATATCAGAATGGGTTTTTGTGGATAATATGGTAATTTCAATAGTTGATGTCATAAGTCCACCATGGAAAATCTGGAAATACTGGATGGCTGTTTCATCGTAATATAGAACTTCTCAGTGGCAGTATATATTCATGATCCCGCCTCATGAGATTCGAATTCAGGACCTATAGACTTTTAGACCGTTGAGCTGGCCGGCATCCAATGGTGTTAATGATGTCTAATCCACGAAATTATAGATTCTGAAAAGAAAAGAAAATCTAAAGGAAAAATTATCAATAATACATTATAGTCTATATATTATACAAATAGAATGGCGACGGAATACGTGAGCGCTAAACAAGTCACTTGATTTGTGTGCGTGGGCTATGATACTGCCCGGGTGCTGAAGTAGGTGGTTTTCTTAAGGGGTCACACCCGGAGCCTTTGACCTAAAAGCCTAATCCACAAGGTAGTGGAGCAATGTAATGAGATGTAGTCTTATGGTAGCCAATGACCAACGATTGGTTCATACGCCAGTTGTTCCTTCAGGATCGTAGAGTCCATGTTCACCAGTGATTTACAATCAGGGTTTTTCAACTCTCCTAGGTGGACACTCTTTGTCCAGCAACCTGGTTAAAGTATCGGACATTCACTTTTTTTCCTCCCAAATTCGTTAACAATACCCCCGCCACGAGAATGAAATGAGTAGGACTTCCTTGGCAATGATGGTATACGAAAGGCCGTGTGAGAGCATTTGGAGAGGGAGAGCTAACTCTCGCTACCCTCGGCCGTACCAGAACATTCAGGGGCACACCATCTTGTGCAATTTTAACTTCATCAAGAAGCTTGTTCACTTCTTCATCGTTGCGGATGGCTAACTGTAAATATAAATATCACGAGCGGCATTACCAGCTAACTCCAAAACTTCTGCAGCCAGGTATTTGAGAACTACAGCTAAATAAACTGGAGAACCAACGCCAACTCGCTCAGTGTAATTGCTTTGATGCAGGAGACAGTGTACATGACCAACATTTAATTGAAGACCCGCACGCACTGATACTATCTTAGCCTTACTGTAAACTTTGCCACATTTACCGCGTTCACTCATTATTTTAAAAAGTAGAGGAACGTGTACAATAAATCAATACTCATTTTGAATGTGATTAAATTTTATTAAGTATCGGTTTTCATTAGTATCCTAAGAATTCTTCACAAAGTCAGTTACCATGGAGTATACGTTTATCATTAAAACAATGCTTCAAGAGATATATCCTGGAGTTCTAGTGAGAAGCAGTGATCAGTGGAGTTCAACCAGGTCAGTTGTGAGATAGTTACTCACTGATGGCAATGGTGGGTGTGTCGCTCGATTGCGTGGATAAGTTGAAGTTAGACATTAACACGGTTGAATAGTTCGTTAAGCGCCTGGTGCGAGACTGATAGGTTCTGGGCTCGATTCCCGCCATGCGGGGTCATGGATGCACACTACTGAGGAGTCCCACAATAGAACGAAACAACTGCCCAGTGCTTCCAGGTTTTCCATGGTGGTCTTGATTCAATTGACTCATGATCTGAACTGTTGAAACAGGGAATTATTTGTCATCAAGTAGATCTTCATTGGGAACCAGAAACCTCAAGATAGATATTATATGTAGGTTTAGTGATAGTCATTTAGTTGATAAAGTGGATTATTGGAATGTCTCGTTCTAAGTTGTTCTGCTAAATATGATGAATTCATATTTAATTCTTGGTAACGTCAACAGTCCTATACTAGGATCAAGTAACAGAACGGCACTTCATTCATTTTAATATGTTCATATTGAAGAATTTTTGGGGCTCTAGTACGAAATTTTGATCAATATGAGGATAGTTCGAGATCCTGCGTGACATGGCTCAGAATCGATTACAATGACATCTGTGTATACACTTTTTGTCTTCTCTTAAACGATGAGATTAAAATTGTTTTATATCTATCTTTCTACGAACTAATTCGTTCTCCTTGTATTATATCCTTATATGGAATCGTTCTACCATTGAATTAACTACTTCTATGAATTTGGTGTTCATCTTTTTCTACTAGCAAACCATAGCAACTCAGACTGATGCATATATGTGCCTGGTTCTATGTTGTAGATGACTGACTGACTGAGTAACTGAACCATTATTTACCTTCAATCATGGAAGTTCGCTAATAGTTTAGTTGCTACAACCATTTTTTTATCCAACATATATTCAATAGAGTACTAGGAATGTGAGTAGTAGTAGTAGTAGTGTGGTGTGTGCTACTTATATCCACATAAGTAGTATATGATGTTAGTCGTGGAAGCAGAGAGACAAGAGGATCGAACAGTAAAGAATGGGAACGGAATGCAATTTTTGTGAAAATGCAAGAACAATGAAGTTTGAGTCATTATGAGATAACTGATGAACGTTTTGCAAATTACGTATTTACTATTTGATCGTTAGATTTTATTAACCAGTCCTGTAATTTTGTATCAAATACATTCGATTGTCCCCACTGGCTTTCATGTTCACTACAGTACAATCGGTCTCGGGTAGAGACAAGTATCTACCTTAGTAGTAGTAGTAGTAGTCGTAGTAGTAGTAGTAGTAGTAGTAGTAGTAGTAGTAGTAGTAGTAGTAGTAGTAGTAGTAGTAGTAGTAGTAGTAGTAGTAGTAGTAGTAGTAGTAGTAGTAGTAGTAGTAGTAGTAGTAGTAGTAGTAGTAGTAGTAGTAGTAGTAGTAGTAGTAGTAGTAGTAGTAGTAGTAGTAGTAGTAGTAGTAGTAGTAGTAGTAGTAGTAGTAGTAGTAGTAGTAGTAGTAGTAGTAGTAGTAGTAGTAGTAGTAGTAGTAGTAGTAGTAGTAGTAGTAGTAGTAGTAGTAGTAGTAGTAGTAGTAGTAGTAGTAGTAGTAGTAGTAGTAGTAGTAGTAGTAGTAGTAGTAGTAGTAGTAGTAGTAGTAGTAGTAGTAGTAGTAGTAGTAGTAGTAGTAGTAGTAGTAGTAGTAGTAGTAGTAGTAGTAGTAGTAGTAGTAGTAGTAGTAGTAGTAGTAGTAGTAGTAGTAGTAGTAGTAGTAGTAGTAGTAGTAGTAGTAGTAGTAGTAGTAGTAGTAGTAGTAGTAGTAGTAGTAGTAGTAGTAGTAGTAGTAGTAGTAGTAGTAGTAGTAGTAGTAGTAGTAGTAGTAGTAGTAGTAGTAGTAGTAGTAGTAGTAGTAGTAGTAGTAGTAGTAGTAGTAGTAGTAGTAGTAGTAGTAGTAGTAGTAGTAGTAGTAGTAGTAGTAGTAGTAGTAGTAGTAGTAGTAGTAGTAGTAGTAGTAGTAGTAGTAGTAGTAGTAGTAGTAGTAGTAGTAGTAGTAGTAGTAGTAGTAGTAGTATAAAATGACTCTTACTTCCTTCCTTACGCCTGTTACTCCTAATGGAGCATAGGTCACCGACGAGCATTGTCCAACGTACTCTGTCCTGGGCCTTCTTTTCTAGTTCCATCCAATCCTTGTTCATTTTTCTCATGCCTATCTCCATTTCCCGACGTAATGTGTTCTTTGCTGTTCCTCTTTTTCTTTGACTTTGAAGATTGCATGTAAGGGCTTGTCTTGTGACGCAGTTGAGTGCTTTCCTCAAAGTGTATCCTATCCACTTCCAGCGCTTCTTCCTGATTTATTCCTCCTCTGGGATCTGATTTGTTCTTTCCCGGCCAACGGATCCGAAGTATTTTGTATAGGCAACTGTTACTAAACACTTATATATTCTGGATGATGGCTTTCATATTTCTCCAAGTTTTCGCCCCATACAGTAGAACTATCTTGACATTTGTATTGAATGACGTTTATACAGTTTAAACATAAACCTATTCGGTATCCTCATGAAAAGAGTCCTATATAAAAAGAAAAAGAACAATAAGAGACTTTTATGACTCATAATACAATCAATTTATTTAATGGACTATTCATCAAAATACTTGGCGACATTTTAAATACATAAATTACCATTTCCATGCATCACTATAAAACCCAGATTTACGCACACACACACACACACACACACCGCACACACACACCTAAATGCATTCAAGTACACTTTGAAATCTCTAGGTTAATAAATAATAAAAACCAACTGATAATCACATCATTCATTACTATAGTAAATGGATATTGTGTACTCATCAAATAAAGAAGGAAAGAATGAATGAATGAATGGTACTGTAATAATATACACTTCCTTTCTAATAGGATATTTTACTTTCTACAAAATGAAGTATTCAAGTAGTACATCAAATTCAATGAATGAGTTAGGAATAATTTGTAAAGAGAACAATCCGACGAGAAAGAGCACATATATCCATCTTTGTGTGTGTGGGGGGGAGGGGTAAGGGGGGCCAAGAAATAACTCATTCTAATTGCTATTTCATATGAATTGGCGCCATGATAGCTGACAGTTTTATATAGATAGATATATATATTAATGGAGGTATATTGTATTCTCATTTCTCCTATTCACTAACTTTCTCATATATATAGATAGATAGATTTTATATTATCAAGGTACTTTATGACACATATCCTATATCCTTAAAAAGAAGAAAAAAACAGCAACCTCATAAATGAGAAGATAAACAAACAACTTTTGTGGTCAACATCATCGTCATCATCCGAATCATCCAAATCATCATCAGTTTATCTTTACTGTCTCCATTCAACTATATTCATGAATGAAAAGTGTTGAAAGGTTTTGTGTTATCCTTGATTGTTATGAATATTATTATTAAATATATAATAGAAACAAGTGTAAATGCGTGATCATTATGGATCTATTGTTCTTTATAACAGAATAAAGCAAAAAAGGTAACTCAATATTACAGATGAACTAAGATAATTCATTTATGAATGAATAAAGAAGACAATGATTATGGATAGAAGAGGGGAAGAAGAGAAAGAGAGAGAGGGAGGGAGGCAGGGAGGGACAACGAGAGAGAGAGGGATGGAATGGATATGTTTCTATGTCATTAACAAATGGAAGTAAAAGAAACTCTTCTTAATGAAATGAAATGATAGTAATGAATGAAGAAAAAGAGATTGTGTGAAGTTCATCTTGTTTATTAAAGTAATAAAGATAATAGTAATCTTCATACTAATAGTGAATATAATAATGTAATAAGAGGGGGTATTATCAAGGTAATAACAATAATTAGAAGAAAAAAAGGGGTTCATATGAATTAGGAAAGATAAATGTGAAGATGAAGAAAGATATATAAACATGAAAGGAATTGAAAGGTAGGGGTAGGTATCAGGTTATTCAATCATAGGCTGGATATATTTCATCTGGATACATCAGTTTAGTTTTCTAGAGTTGATCCAAATAGCTTTAGTTGTGTAGAATAGTCGTAATCTAACTCCTTGAGATATAAAAACAGAGAAAGCTTCCTCTATTTTAATATGATGTTCATGATCGACCAAGTGAGATCGATTTAGTGTCTCCTTTTCCTAACCATACTGGTATATGTTCAACAGAATGCAAAGACAAAACTCTTTGAGTACAGCCTATATAACTAACTTCACAGGAGCCGTTGAATAGGTATACACTATTGGAATGGTCTATCATCGGTAACCTATCCTTGATTTGTTATGTAAATACTGATTGAGTTGAGAAAATTATATATAGCTTGACGGTGTGAAACATCTTTTCGACAGATCTTTTAAGTCGACGTGTTAAAATATCACCCGTTATGTCCACTTGAAAGTCCTATTTACGAATTGAATCAAACTTTCTACAAGGTATAGATTCATACTGTTGATTAGTAGATTCAAACTGGGATAAAATAATTGTTAAATGGTTTCTGAGATTTTTAAAATAACTAAACTAAATTACCCGAATAAATGTAATTCAGATATAAATTTCAATTGAGTACACATTGTGATCAAGTTTGTAAACGTTTATATCAACTCAATTACATGTAATGGAGAAACTCTAGAGCATCATCGATCAACAACAAGAATCAGATGTAGACATAAAGGCATGGATTAGCAAAGCAACAACAGTATTCCTACAGTTGAACAACATATGAAACTTAAAACAACTGTCAATCAATATTAATCTTCAATAGAAACATCAAAACAGTTCCATTATACAAACATGAAACTTGGATAATTACTACAACCAACATTATTGAGGTAGAAGTATTTATAAACAATTGTTTACATAAGATACTAAATGTCTGTTGATCGGATAGTATTAGTAACAACCCTCTGCGAGAGAGACAACAAACCAGCTATCAGTTTAAGAGGAAATTGGACAAAAATGTTGAAGGTGGATAGGATATACATTGAGGAAATCATTAAACTGCATCATGAGACAAGCTCTAACTTGGAATCCTAAAAGAAAACAGAAAAGTGGAACGCCAAAGAATATTCTGCTTCGGGAATCGGAAGCATATATGGATAGTACGAATGACAACTGGAAAGGATAGTCCAGGACAGAGTTTGATTTAGAATGCTGGTGGTTGGTCTATGCTCCACCAAGAGAGTTAACATACATAACTTAGTAAATTGGTAGGTTGTACAATTGAATTTATTTTATTCATATAAAAATAAGACATAACACTCGATAGTCAAAGTATTCACATGCTTAGTCATGTTCTATATCTTAGTAAACAGCACCAGATAGTTAACAAACACAGTTTTTAGTCCAAAGTTTGTACAGATTTACGTTCTATTCTTCGTTTAACTCAATCGGTATCTTCACAGGAATTTATTGAGATATGAAAGTGTAAGTGAATTGTCCAACTAAAGTACAGTACCTGAAATCAAACATTTGTAATTTATGACTCAGTAGTTTAGTAGATAAGTGGATAACATGATGGTATTCGTAGGGGACGGTATTGTATTGGGTTCTAGTCTCAGAGTGAACATCAAATCTGGGATGAAGGTGCATCTAGCTGACGAGTCCCAAATAGGACGAAACGAGTGTCTTGGATTCCAACGTTAACCATCATCACCTCAGTTTATAATGCTTGTGACTTAAAATAATGTCGAGGTAATCCTCACAAGATGGACATATACCAATAACAAAAAAACTGATCAATTGGAGTATTAAACATCAATGGGAAGATTCAGACAAACAATAAGAAATGAATTTAAACTTCACCTCATTGCACAAGCTAGTGGCTATCCGCACTTAGTAGCTAAGTAAATAACGTGATGGCATTTGAATTGAACGGTACTGTGTTCGAATCTTCTAACTGTGTCATCCAAATGCCCCGGGGAGAGTCACTTCGCCCACTTGATATACTCTCGCATAACCACGTGCATGCAGCCATTGTCAAGAAAGTCCTACTCACTACCTTCTCTCATCTATGGTATCATTTATGGTATTGAGAGGACGAAAAGCAAATGTTCGGCGCTTAAACTGGTTTGGTGGATATGGAGGATCCATCTAGGGGAGTTGGAAAACCCTCATTCCAAGTCAAAAGTGCACTTGGGCTTCAGGATCCTAAGGGGAAAATGGTATATGAATCTAGTGTTGGTTACCAGCTACTATGGGACTGCATCTTTTGACGTTGCCCCACTGTCTTGTGGATTAGACCTTCAGGTCGAAGGCTCCCGATGTGGCCTTCTAAAAAAACCACCTACTTCGGCACCCGGGCAGTATCATAGCCCACACACAAATCAGATTATTTATGTGATGCACATCTAGTTGGTACCTCCTTGCATCAGTGTTTATGTGTTTAAATAAATAAATAAAAATACAAAGATGGATAGTGGCTAGCAGTAGGATCTGGAACCCAAGATTCATCCCGTTATTGAGACTCATCAACTGGATGTACCTACTTACCAGAGTTGATTTTCACTCCGTAGCACATATTGTCAATAATAAGCCTTAAACATTAATAGAAAGATTCAAACAAACAATATAAAATGAATTTAATCTCATTTACTATTTTTGAATCAAGCACCTGGCACGAAACTGATAAGTCCTAGGTTCGAATCCCGTGGGGTGAGGGATCGTGAATACGCACTGTTGAGGAGTCTCATACTAGGACGAAACGGCCATCCAGTGCTTCAAGGTTTTCCATGGTGATCTAGCTTCAATTGACTCATGATTTCAACAAGTGAAAATTCTTAAATAGTTTGATGAAGGATCATATTCATTGATGTATACATCATTAATTGTCAAATTATGTTGGCATTTTCTATTGAATGAGATCAATGAAACCATCTGTTATAAGGTTTTCAAACGATTTGATTAAAATGTAATATAGAATAGGTTTCAAAATAACAAAGAATACAAGAAGTATTCATATTACTGAATAGTTCTTCATTCATCTATACTTTGTGAATTTGACATGTGTCATACTTCTAATATCTGTGTAAGCTATGAGGACATATAAAGAGAGGAATGGCGTTGTTGTTAAACAGAATAGGATCTAGGATTTAGAGTGAATGATTTAAACAATTAATTTTTTTTATATCAGAAAGGTTTTTGTGGATATTACAGTAATTTTAATGATTAGAATCATGAGTCAATTGAAACTAGATTACCAGATGACATAGTCTTATTTGGTGAAGACTCTGATAAAATGCAGAGTCTTTTGGTAGCACTAAGCAATAATACCAGAATGTTTGGAATGCGCTTCTCCCCCCTCTCGAAATGCAAGTTGTTGCTTCAGGACTGGTCTGCGTTAATACCTGAACTAAGGATAGGAAGTGAAGTAGTCGAACACGTTAACAACTTCACTTGGAAGTCTGATCAGCCCTAATAGGTTGGTGTTTGACGAAATTTCAGCACGGATTCAAAAAGCTCGTTTGGCTTTTGCCAACTTAAGTCACCTATGGCGAAGGAAAGATATTCGTCTATCAATAAAAGGACGAGTATACTGCGCAACAGTCCGTTCTGTTTTAATTTACGGCAGCGAATCGTGGCCATTAACAGTAGAAGATACTCGTAAGCTACTAGTATTTGACCACAGATGTCTTAGAAATATTGCTGGTATCTGCTGGGATCACCTGGTAAGTGATGGTGAGGTTAGACACATGGTATTAGGGAACGATGGTAAATCAGTTGATGAGGTTGTGAATCTTCATCGACTGAGATGGTTAGGCCACGTGTTACGTATGCCCGAACACCGGTTACCACGACGTGCAATGCTAACCCGTGTTGGGGATGGTTGGAAGAAATTTAGGGGTGGCCAAACCACAACGTAGCATCAGTGTTTGAAATCACTAATTTCTAGTCTGAACTATGTTGATAGATGCAGACTACATGGTTGGGGTCCGCGTGACTATCGTAACCAATGGTTGGAGACTCTTGGTGATATGCTCAGAATCGATCGATCACAATGGCGTTGGTGTATAACACTCTCTGTCTTCCCTTAAACTAAGAGATTAAAATCACTTCATATCTTTCCTTCTACGAACTAATTCTTTCTTCCTGTATTGTATTCTTATATGCAATCTTTCTTTTATATATTACCACTATCGAAGTAACTACTTCTATGAATTTGATGTTCATCTTGTTGTGTTAATGAGTGAGGTATGGCAACTTGTACCGATGTATATATGTGCCTGGTCCTATGTTGTAGCTGATTGACTGACTGACTGACCATGGAAAACCTGATAAAACTGGACGGTCGTTTCGTTCTACTATAGGACTCCTCAATGGCAATGCAAATCTACAATTTCACCTCGTAAGATTCTAACCTATAACCTATCCATTTCGATGGAAGTGGAATCATGAATGTGCATTACTGAAGAGTTCCATGATTGTCTAACTTCAATGGACTCAAGATCTTAATTCATAAAATTAAATTAAATGGAACAATATTCTTTCTTGTTTTCTAAATTAACAAATAAACAAAAACAAACAACAACAACAACATAGAAATTAATATTCTAGAATAAATTGTAAATAAATTAATTAAATACTTAGACATAAATAAGATTACCATTATGATGATGATTATTAATAATAATGATTATCTTCTTCATTCTAAGCTTGATGATTCGAAAGTAGATACACCCGAATACCAGACTCAAAAGGTATTTCATTGATTATATTAGTTTCACAAGTTGAAATCATGAGCCGATTGAAGCTAGACCACCATGGAAAACCTGGAAGCACTGGACGGCCGTTTCGTCCTAGTACGGGACTCCTCAGCAGCGCGCATCCACGAACCCGCGCCTCGCGTGATTCGAACCCAGGACCTACTGGTTTCGCGCGCGAGCACTTAACCATTAGACCACTGAGCCGGCATCCAACGGTGTTAATGTCTAACTTTAATCAATCCACGAAGTTGCGCCACCGTACACCATTGTCTTCAGTGAGTTCCTATATCACAACAGACCTGGTTCATGATTTTAGCTTGTGAAATTTCCAAAAATCTCCATAAAACCCATTCTGATGATTATATTAGTGTTATTGATGTTGTCTTTGAATGTGTTGTTTGTGTGGGTGGGTGGGCGGATGGATGGTTGTATGCGTACATGTTTATCATCTTAAAATATATACAGTTGATCACTATTGAAAACGTGAAAGCATTGAATAGCCGTTTTGTCCTATTGTGAGACTCCTCAACAGTGCGCATCCACAACCCCTCTCGTAGGATTCAAACCCAGAACATTCGGTTTTGCGAGCAAACACTTAATCTCTACACCAATAGGTTGGCATCCAAAAGTGTTAATGTCTAACCTCAACCGATTCACGAATTTGCAAGACCATCTTCCATTGTACTGAGTTAGATACATGTTTCTACCCGGAACGGATTAGCTCCACTGATTACGGCTTCTCACTAGAACTCCGAGAATTCCCTCACGAAGTTAGTTACTAGTACGTACATGGCAATTATCAGTATAGAGTTGTGGAGATTATTAAGTTTTTGATTGAGATCACCAATCGATTGATGTTAAACTTAGAAGCACTGGACGGCCATTTCGTCCTATTATGGGACTCCTCAACAATCAGCATTCACGATCCCTCTCATGGGAGTCGATGAAGTTTTGTTCTGTGAACTGAATGGTTTTGATGAGTGAGATATGGCAACTTGTACCGATGCATATATGTGCCTGGTCCTACGTTGTAGCTGACTGACTGACTGACTGACCATGGAAAACCTGGAAAAACTGGATGGCCGTTTCGTTCTGCTATAGGACTTTGATCATTCTTCTGAATGACATTATCAGTATAAGCTTTAGGTAGATGGGAAGTGTATTCGTATTTCTACATATATGACTATCAAATTATCCTGTAGACTTCAATCTTAATTGGTTATTGTGTTCTTATATCTCTTTGTATTATAATATTTTCTTTAATTTATTTACATCTAAATTAATGCATATTCATAATATCAATGTCTTCAATAATATAAATGGTAGTAATAATTATAAGGATTTACATAGTTGTATTTAATTTGTTAGAATTACTTACTTACTCCTGTTAACCCTCGTGGAAGAACATAGTCCGCCCACCTGTACTCTCCATCCAACCTTGTCCTGGGAAATCCTTTTCAGTTACTATTTATCCTTTTCATGTTTGTTTCCAATTCCCGACGTTACTATAATAAGTTAATTATAATGATGTCAAATGTAAAAGCTTTCATTGAATGTGATCTATGCAAAGATAATCAGTTGCTCATATATACACATTAACAAATATTAATCAATGATTTAGAATTAAATGAATAGCTGATAAGAAATTACAAGTTTTAATAATAGTCAAAAGAATGTTAAGTGGTGTTCTGACTACTACTTATTTACTTACATCTGTTAATCCTCATAGAGGAGCATAAGCCATCAATCAGCATTCTAAATCAAACTGTATCCTTGACATTCCTTTCCAGTTGTCATTCATCTTTTTCATGTCTACTTCCAATTCTTGACTCAATGTGTTCTTTCAACTTACTCTTTTCTATTTTCTTTCAAGATTTCAAATTAGGACTTGCTTCATGATGGAGTTTGATGACTTCCAATTGTAGTTCTTCTAGATTTACTACCGATCCCAAGCCCGGGTAAAACAGAAAGGTTGAGTATGAGGTTAGCGACCTCATCTCGTAGAAAACAACCTTACCACACACAAAAAAAAAATCACTAACCAGAATAAACAATCAATGGAAAAAGATCAGAATAGATTATCACAATAACAAAATATCCACTGATAGAATATTGAATACAATGAAACAAATATTGAAAAAAATTTATATCTAACCCTTGAATATTTACACATGACTTAAGGTTAGGATTTGTTTATTCATTATTAATGTAATCATAATTTAGATTAAAGGTGGACTTGTTTAGAGATTGACTCTAAATGACATTTTAGATTTATGCTAAAAGCTTTTTAATAATCACATTTGTCATTAATCAGATTAACAAAATAGAATTCTACAATCCGTTATTAATCAATGTCCAACTTACCTTGTTTGACTTGGTGGTAATGCCGAGACAATCAGATGAATATATATATATATATACATATAAAGAGAGAGAGAGAGGGGAGGGATTAAGCGCTTACTTGCGAGACTGATACATCCTGGGTTCGAACCTCGCGAGACGGGATCGTAGATGTATACGGTTGATGAGTCGAAACGGTTTATGAGATAATAGACTACATAGTTAAAGCCTATAATATGGTTTAATGTCGTTTGGTAACTGAACTCATTATTTATATTGATGAGATATACACTATTGAGGAGTCACGTACTGGTACAAAACAACGGTTTAGTGTTTCCAAGTTTTCAATGGTGATCTAAATTGATCCATTCATGATCACAATTAAAGCTTAAAAATCTTTACAACCCTATAGTGATCTACCAGTAAATACGAAGTAATTATTATTATCAATTTTTATCCTCTCGATTTCTGTGATATTAGAAAAATCGGATGACAGTTATATCTGATGATTATCGTTATAATTTAGTTATTTTTCTAGTCTGGATTATGTGGATGCGTACTGTTGAGGAGTCCCACAGTAGGACGAAACGCCCTTCCAGTGCTTTCAGGTTTTCCATGGTGGTCTAGCTTCAATTGACTCATGATCTCAACTATTAAATTAGTAAAATCTCCACAAAGCCCCTTCTCATATTAATCATCGTATGTTCACTAGTGACTGGTTTAAAGAGGTAGTTCATGAAGTTCTAGTAAGAAGCCGTGGTCAATGAAGTTCAACTGTATCTGTTGTGTGATAGTAACTCACTGAGGACAATGATGAACGATGGCTAAATTTCATAAATTGTTTGAAGTTAGACATTAACACCGTTGGATGCCGGCCAGCTCAGTGGTCTATAGGTCAAACGTTCAAGCACGAAACCAATAGGTCCTGCGTTCGAATTCCGTGCGGCAGGATCTTGGATGTGCATTGCGACTGAGGAGTCCCACAACAGAACGAAACGCCCGTCTAATGCTTTCAGGTTTTCCATGGTGGTCTATCTTCAATTAATTCATGCTCTCAACTGTTAAAATATATATACATACATTATATTACATAATATACATAAAAGCATTTTCCCAATTTCTCGGATTGTTTAATACAGTATAAAAATATATATATCGAAATAATGGAATCTTACATATTTATTATTTATTTATTTATTTTAACACATAGATATTGGTACAAAGAGGCACCAAATACATATGCGTCACACAAATCTCATTTGATATGTATGAGGGCTGTGATACTGCCCGGGTGCCCAAACCGAAGCAGGTGTTTCTCTTAGGGGGCCACACACGGAGCCGTCGACCTGAAGGTCCGATCCACAAGACAGTGGAGCAATGTAAGGAGATACAGTCTCATGGAAGCCAGTCACCAACAATTGGTTCATACGCCATTTATTCCCGCAGGATCCTGGAACCCATGTGCACCATTGGTTTTGGATCTGGTTAAAGCGCTGGACATTCTCTTTTCGTCATATCGATTTCGTGAATAACACTCCCGACACAAGAAATCAGTGAGTTGGACTTCCCTTGCAGAGGCTACATACGCATGGCCATGTGAAAGCATTTGGATAGTGAGAACGAACTCTCCTCACTCTTAGCCATACCAGGGCATTTTGAGGGCTTTCATTCTTACATAAATGATCTCGATTATTTAACCGAAAATTCTTTACAGCAAAAAAACACCGTGTGTGTGTGTGTGTCCATTAGAGAGAGAGATAGTGATAGTGATAGAAGGTGAATAGATAATGTCATCCCTTTATTTTTTTGGTTTCTGATCATTTTTTTTTACAAATTACACCACCACTCTTCCATGATACATATGTATTGGATTAATCATTTTTCATCACTCTCCCTATTGTTTTTTTTAAAAAAAAAATATGTTTATGATTATTGAATCAACCAATCAAAGTTCAGATTGATAGTATCCAATTCCTTTTACTCATTTGTGATTGGTTGATATAACAAAAAAAAATAATTTTTTTTGGATTGTAGATGTGGTCGACGTGCTCATTTTGAAAAAACAAAAAAAATTATGTATAAAATTTTTTTTTTAATTTTTTTTTCTCCCGGTTTTTTTCTCTACAAATACGTGATTAAATGTTGTGTGTTTTTTAGGTGGGTGGGGGGGGGAGAAAAAGACTTGTATTTTTGATGGTAAAATTAAGATTTATTATATATATATATATATATATATCCCCTTTAATTAATCGATTGATAGATAGACATATCTTTTATAGACATATCTAGATATATACAGGTAGCATATTGTAAGCCACGTGTGTATATATGCATAAAAACAATACACAAAAGAAAAATTAGTCTCAGCTGAACTCATCATCATCATTTTCCTAGACGTATCTATTAAGTTATAGAAGATAAACTACGTATTTAACCCCTGTCTAATAATATTACTATTATTAACAGTTAATAGTCATATAGGAGTTGTGTATGTCAAGGTGATTTGTAAATAGACACACACACACACACGCATACATACATACATATACATATAAATACATATGTATGTATATCATTATATATATATATAAACATACAGCTCTAGGGCACAAAATATATCATTGGTTTATCTATGTTCTACCTCTAGACTTCCCAATCTGTCAACTATAAATTGTCAAATCATACAATGATTTCCTCATTTATTTTAAATGTGTAACATCGTCTAGTCTCTTAAGTGATTTTTGTTATTCAATCAAGAAATAACAAAAGAAGACGAAGAGAAACTAGAAACAAAAAGGAACAGAATTGAACACATACATTTATATATATACAAATGTATATAGATGTAGTTAATTCCATATCGAATGTATAATATCATTACTTTATCATCTTCAATTCATTCCAAGAAATATTGTATTCAATTCATGATTTACCACTGTGCTTTCAGTGAATAAACAATTACACATATATCATATCCATCTATCTATCTATCTATCTATACATAATATATTGAACATAGTAACAAAAATAAGAAAACAATTATGTGGATGAAAGATTGTGATCAATGTTCTACAGCAAAACTTGGAGGTTTACAAATATGGATGCAACATTTAACTGATGAACATGCAATACCAACTGAATGGCCTAGTGATAGAGCATCACGTTTAACTGGTTCTAATGCATTACGTCCATATACAACAATAGCTGAATCTAAAAAGAAACGTAGAAAAGATAGTATACCAAGACCATTGAATAGTTTTATGGTAAGTTATTATGAATAATATATGTATATATGTATTTATATAATTTAATATTACTTATCTAAGTTTAAGGATTGATATTTTCTATAAGAATAAATATAGTAGACAAGTTAATTATCTTGATAAGAAGATTAGATTAAAGTTGTTGATGGAGTTTTGTCCTCTGAGCTGGATGATTTGGTCGTGTTCTGATGTGTGTGTCCTTTGTAGCTTCATCTTTTGGTCTTCTATGATGTGTTGGTATTTGTGAATTCTGTAGTGTACATCCGTTATCATTAGGTGTACCATTTTTTTTCTCTCACTTTGCTCAACTATTTTCCATCCTAATGGGAAGTTGATTGGTAGTCTATATCTTACACTTGTTGGTAGAACATGCTAGCGAAGACATTCATAGAGAAAATATATAGTTGTTCTCAAGTGGAAGCTTGCCTTTTGGCGAAATTCTGCCATTTTCGAACAACGAGAAGCGTATTACTCTCATATTATGATTTTGAGATGGTGGAGAATATTTGTACCTCAGGTGGATGAATGATTTTGATGGAGTTTTGTTCTCTGAGCTGACACGATCAAACCATTCAGCTTAGAGAACAAAACTCCATCAAAATCATTCACATGAGCTACAAATCTTCTCCACCATCTCAAGATGAAAGTTGTAAATAGGGATCATAAAATTGAATCATTTGTTCTATTTCAGAATCAGATGATTTCAAATATCAGGGAAAGTAGTAATCATACCTTTATCACTTCTTATTTAACAATGTGAATACAGATAGTCTATAGAGATCGTTTTTATCAAAATCATATTATGAACTGATCTTAGTTAAACCAATATTAGAAACCAGACAGTATTGGATAACTGTTTCATCTTAATATGAAACTCCTGAATAACGTCTATCTATAATGCCTGTACAGGAAATCGAACTCAGGATCTTAGAACTCCCTTGTGAATGCCTAACTTCGAGATCACTGAATAAAACTCTATACTTACTATAATGACGGTATTTTAACGAAAACTACAACATTGTGCTTTTACAACATATGTTTCAACTCATTTGCATAACTGTTCTCAATGAAATCTATTCAGCTCTTTTTTTTGTTTGGTTAGTTAATGAAATTCACATGTCAATGAGGTAATATTTACTATGAATATAATCGTCATCATCATCATAAGTGTCATTGCATAGTTTATTATTATCATCATTATTATGTTAACAAGGTATTTCAATGATTAATTGAATCACATTTAATATGATAAAATAGTAGTCAAGACATTTTGTAACTAACATGAAAGAATATGATAAATAGATTAGATTCATCAAAGATTCATCTCATTTTAGAAACATGGCACAAGTTCATGAAGTCATTGACAAGTGGACTGAGTCATATTCGTAGGTGTAGACTATTTGGTTAGGGACCGCGAGATAATAGCAACCAATAGTTAGAGACCCTGAATCACATCGCTCAAAATCGTTTGCAATAGCGCAGGTACATCCATTCCTTGTGTTCTTCCAAATTCTAATCTTCTGAATTCTTCCTGTTCCTTTATTTTTCTCTCTTCCCAAATTTATTTCACTCGATTATACTCTTTAAATGACATCTCCAAACCCTAAACTTCCCGATTACTGCTTATACTCTTATTACTTCTACCACTATGGGATTTGAATCGACCACTGCATCTCTATGCTAATGTGGTATGGCAACTCGAACTGATGTATGTATATACGAAGTTCTACATTGTTACTGACTGACTGACTGACATCTCATTTTAGGGCACCAAAAAAAAGAATAACAAAGACTGACTCTAGATAACTTTTCAGTTCAATCGTTGAACATCTTCAACAGGATGAATACTTTCGACCTAGTTAGAGAAATTATCATTTTGACTTGTTAATTTCATGTTGTCTATATATATATATATATTACTTACTTACTTACGCCTGTTACTCCCAATGGAGCATAGGCCGCTGACTAGCATTCTCCAAACCACTCTGTCCTCCGCCTTCTTTTCTAGTTCCATCCAATTCTTGTTCATTTTTCTCATGTCTATTTCCATTTCACGGCGTAATGTGTTCTTTGGTCTTGAGAATTCCATGTGAGGTCTTGTCTTGTGACGCAGTTGGGTGCTTTCCCCAATGTGTGTCCTATCCACTTCCAACGCTTCTTCCTGATTTCTTCCTCCACTGGGATCTGGTTTGTTCTCTCCCACAGTAGGTTGTTGCTAATAGTGTCCGGCCAATGGATCTGAAGTATTTTGCGTAGACATTTGTTAATAAACACCTGTATTTTCTGGATGATGGTTTTCGTAGTTCTCCAGGTTTCTGCCCCATACAGTAGAACTGTCTTGACATTTTTATTGAATATATATATAAGAATTCTATGTTGATTATGACTGACTAACATAAAGATTTCACTGATTCATTTGAAGAAAACACTTCAAGTGATTCAATATAGTCAATAAGAATTAAGGAGGAATTGTTGACAGTTTTATAATCTTTGCTACTGATCTTAATGATGATTAATGTTGGGACTATAGAATGAGCAATAATGAAGTTAGCTCAAGAGTGTTGACCAAATATGATAAATTCATGTCACATATATTCAATCATCGTCTATCTCGATTTGCAGTGTAGACTGAAACTGGAGTAACTTAGAAGAAAGCTAATGAGATCAAAACTAAACATATGGTATCCGTTTATATGGTCATTAACCAATAGTTCGACATATATTCGTAAGTGAAAACAATCTGATTGGGTCATGCGCTAGAACCGCATTTAGTAGTTAAAGATGCTGAGTAAACTTGACTTGAAATTCATTGCAATGAGCCTGAAATTCAAAAAGTTAAATCTTTCTTCTCTAGTCGTAATCTCTATATCTAATCTTTCTTATAATCACTGATACGTCAACTGCAACTATTACTGTCTGAGTTTTCATCTTCATCATTTTATGTCATAATGCAGATGTAACTCAACAACTTGGACTGTCCCAGTTGTGTATTAGATCTTACATTACTTATGATTGACTGATTTATTAACCTTGGTAGCATAGTCGCCATCATGACTTATCTTAAATTCACTTGGTATTGTTTATTTGAATCTTTCCATTGATGTTTAAGACTGCAGTTTGTCGGTCTCCTATTGGCAGATGTTCATACTGTGCGTATGCCACCATATTGTCTTAATTCACAAGCATTATAAGCAAATATGGATAGTGGTTAGCAGTGAGATCTAGGATATAGTTTTCGGTCTATTTGAGATTGTATCACTCTGGGACTCGAACTCAGAGTGAACATCAAAAACTGATATGGAAAATCATCAAATTTTCGTTGTTGTAGACATTTACTTAAAGATGAAACTTGAATTTAGGAAAAAATCACTTTTCTAGGGTATAACAACAAATAATTGAATTGATCTAAATGATCATATTTCACATTTTTACCATAGAAAATAAATCAAGGTTTTGATAGACTGATCATTATTATCAGATGGGTTTTTGTGGAGATTGTAGTAATTTCAATGGTTAAGATCATGAGTCAGTTGAAGCTAGAACACCATGAAAAACCTGGAAGCACTGGATGGCCGTTTCGTCCTATTGTGGGATGCACTGCTGAGGAGTCTCATAATAGGACGAAACGGCCGTCCAGTGCTTCCAGGTTTTCCATGGTGTTCTAGCTTCAACTGACTCATGATCTTAACCATTGATCATTATTAATCATAGTAATTAATGAATGATGACTAAACTTAAGATAAACCGATATATAAGGAATTCATTTATCATATATAGAATTATGTATTTGGCTACAAATCATACACTAGTATGTTACTATCCAGTTGTCTAAACTTAAAGTAAACAGAAAACTATTCGAACGTGGGACTTTATGTTTGAAAGTTGAATATGACTATAGAGACAGCGATCTTGAATGTTGTTAAAGGTATGAAGGTAATTATCACTTCCTGATTACCTATACCATTGAAGGGTTCTCTTAAAGGTAATTTGAAAAAAGAAATTAACTTAAAGTTGATCATAGAGAACATCTTAAACACCAATCCATTATACTAAAACCATTTGTACAGTTTTTATTCAAAACGAAAATGAGAATTTCTAAGAATATTTTTTTTAAGATTTCAATGATTGAGATCATGAATCAATTGAAGCCAGATCACCATGGATGTGTCACTCAATTTCATGGATTAGTTGAAGTTAGACATTAACACCATTGGATTTCGGTTAACTCAGTAGTCTAGAGGTTAAGCGTTCACATGCCCGAGGCCGATAGACCCTGGGTTCGAATCTCGCGGAGGGGGGGGCAGTATCGTGAATGCACACTACCACTGAGGAGTCCCACAATAGGATGTAACAGCCCTCCAATGCTTCTAGGTTTTTCATGGTGATCTAGTTTGAAATTGACTCATGATCTCAACCATTGAAATTATTATAATATTCACAAAAACCCCTTCTGATATGAATATTTTTTCTTAATTGAATCAATTTGTTCATTCACAAGTTGTTGTTTTTTTTCTATTTATACAATAATTTATTGATCTGGATACATTAAAATCAATATTCCCATTGATAATGGTGAGAAGATCTTATTCCCTCCTTCCATTTTTCTTTTCGTTTTTTTTCTTTTTAAAATAGAAAAGTCACACATAAAACAAAAACAATAACACCCCCCCCCGTTTTTTTATCATTATTTTTATTATCATAGTCGTCAGTCCTCTTCAGTCATTAATGTTATTCCCTTATTCCCTTTTTTTTAAAAAACAAACAACATAGCAACTAATTTTTCATTTTCACCCTATTGATTTAAAAAATTAAAAAAAATTTTTTTTTCTTCTTCGCTTACATCATTCATCAAGTAGATTCTGATGTTGCTGTTGTTGTTGTTCTTTTTTTTTTTAAATTTTGTTTTTCAATCTCAATAATTAAAATTATACTTAAGTGAATTTTAGTTTATAATCGATATTATTGAATTTAATCAATCAATCAATCAATCAATCAATCAATCAGTCAATCAATCAGCTAATTATTTATTTACTCATCTACTCACGTAAACATAAACATTGATATATATATGGATGGATATAAATAAATAAATTGGTTGATCGATTGATTGATATACACCTGTTACTCCTCATGAAGGTGCATAGGCCGCTCACCAACATTCTCCATCCAATCCAGTCAGTCAGTCAGTCAGTAACAATGTAGAACTTCGTACGTACGTACATCAGTTCGAATTGCCATACCACATTAGCATAGAGATGTAGTGGTCGATTCAAATCCCATAGTGGTAGAGGTGGTAAGAGTATAAGCAGTAATCGGAAACATTAGGGTTTGAAGATGTTATTCAAGGAATATGATCCACTGAAATAAATTTGGAAAGAGAAAAAAAGGGACATGAAGAATTCAGAAGATTAGAATTTGAGAGAACACAGAGAGTGGATGCACCTGCGCCATTGCAAACGATTTTGAGCCATGTGATTCAGGGTCTCTAACTATCGGTTGCTATTATCTCGCGGTCCCTAACCAGGTAGTGTACACCTACGAATATGACTCAGTCCATTTGCCAGTGACTTCATGGACTTGTGCCATGTTTTGGTCTGGCCGCCTCTAGATTTCTTCTAATTTAGGATAATCTTTCCCAGCTCTTGCTAGTTGTTATTTATCCTTTTTCTCATATCTACTTCTATTTCCCAACGTCATGTATTGTTTAAAGAAGAAGATTGTTGTATTTGTGAAAATCTCAGCGAAAGAATTTGAAGTAGATCCAACGTTTCATCTGGCAATCTGGTCTAAGCTTATTCAAGGAAAATATAATCAAACAAAAACAAATTACTAGATTGTGCCAGGCGAAACGTTGGATCTACTTGGAATCCTTTCGCTGAGATTTTCACAAATACAACAATCTTCCTCATTAATGTCTTTATTTCTCCAAACCAAAACGCATCAGTGCTTGAAGTCACTAACTTCAAGGCTGAGCCATATTGTGAGATGCAGACTACTTGGTTGGGGTCCGCGTGACTATCGTAACCAATGGTTGGAGATTCTTGGTGACATGGCTCAGAATCGATTAAAATGGCTTCGGTGTATACACTATTTATCTTCCCTTAAACTATGAGATTAAAACCACTTCATATCTTTCTTTCTACGAACTAATTCTTTCTTCATGTATTATATTCTTATACACAATCTTTCTTTTATATATTACCACCACCACTGAATTAACCACTTTTATGAATCCGTTGTCCATCTTGTTGTGTTTATGAGGTGTGGCAACTTGTACCGATTATCTATCATTATTGTAAATAAATATGAGTGGATCAGTAGAAAAGCTTTCCTTCAGATATCTATTACTGTAAAATGGATTTCATGCAGAATATCGTATGTTCAAACTCTACACCTCTTGCTCCCCTCCTCCATTTCCATCTACGTCAATTCGAATATCTGGTTAAGTACTATTAATCCTCTCTCTCTCTCACACACACACACTTATTTACGTCTGTTACCCCCTCCATCCCATTCTGTCCTGGGCCTTTGTTTCCAGTTTTGTCCAATTTTTGTTCATTTTTCTCATACCTGTCTCCATTTCTCGGTGTAATATGTTCTTTGGTCTTCCTTTTCTCCTTTGGCCTTGACAATTCCATGTGAGGACTTGCCTTGTGATTCAGTTAGATACTTTGCTCAATGTGTGTTCTATTCACTTCCACTGTTTCTCTCTGATTTCTTCTTCCGTTGGGCACACACACACTATAATAAAAATATAGATTGTATTATTATTGTAGTAACTTAAGTCTATCTATATTTATACATCAGTCTCTCAGTTGGTTATAATTGATATTATTACTCATAAATATGTCACAGGTTAAAATCATGAGTCAATTGAAGCTAGAACACCATGGAAAGCCTGGAAGCGCTGAACGGTCGTCTCGTCCTAGCTTGGGATTCCTCAGCAGTGCGCACCCACGATCCATTACCCCCTGGGATTCGAAACCAGGGCCTACTGGTTTCGCGCGCGAGCACTTAACCACTAGACCACTGAGCCGACCGGCATCTGACGGTGTTAATGTCTAACTTCAACCAATCTGTCTGTTGTGAGATATCACCTCACTGAAGACATTGGTGTACGGTGGCGCAACTTCGTGGATTGGTTGAAGTTAAACATTAACACCGTCGGATGCCGGCCAACCATCTCAGTGGACTAGTTGGCTAAGCGCCTGGCGCGAAACTGATAGGTCTTGGGTTCGAACCTCACGAGGTGCGGGATCGTGGATGTGTACTGCTGAGGAGTTTCATACTAGGACGAAATGGCCGTCCAGTGCTTCTAGGTTTTCGATGGTTGTCTAACTTCAATTGACTCATGATTTCAACCTGTGAAATTTCTAAAAATCTCCACAAAACCCATTCTGATCATAAATATGTGTGTAAATTTCGTAATATCAATGATTCTATCATCATACTGAGGATAATAACCATAATGTTACCAATTACTTTGTACTATATTCCCCTTCCATTTTTTTGTCTGACATTCTTTAATCTATACATACTTTATTAATTACTGATGATGATGATGATGATATTAGGGTCAGTTCATGTATGCCAACACAGTCAGTCAATGAGTCAGCCAGTTAGATTTGTTTAACTAAGTAACTATTCAACCCATGGATTGACCAACCAACCAACTAACCGACTATCTAACGAATCATTCCTTTATATTACTAATTAGTAGTAGTTAGACATATTTAATCAATTTGATCATAATAAGATCATAAAACTTGATTAATCTCTAATGCTTATAATAATAATCATCATCATCATCATCATCATCACCATCATCATAATAATAATGGTAATAAACTGTATAGTTGTATATCCATCTAATGGAGTTTTCTTTATTTCATTTTGTTTTCTTCTTAATTGAATGTCTAGGATTTTGATAAGTATGCAACACATATATAGTTTATTCAATCAATGTCTACAATGTAAAGTTTACCATTGAATAAACCTCAAAAGGTCATAGGTTGTTCAATTCTTACCATTCTATTACTGTATTACGGTATATATATATATATATATAGATATGGATATTCTAATCCATTTGATTGATTTTCATGTCTATCATTGATACTAAACCTGCTTCGGTTTGGGCATCCGCGAAGTATCACAGCCCTCATACATATCAAATGGGATCTGTGTGGCGCATATGTATTTGGTGCCTCCTTGTACCAATATCTATGTGTTAAAATAAATAAATAAATAACCATTGATCTTAAAGGAGTAAATATATACATAGTGTAAAGTATCTTGGATACATACAAGTTTTCAATGATAGTCTAACATTGATTCATTCATAATATACAATTGAGATGTAACAATCTCAACAACTCTATACTGATAATTATTATATACTCACTAGTTAGGAGTGGCCAAATTAAAACGTGGCATCAGTGCTTGAAATCACTAATTTCTAGTCTGAACCATGTTGGGAAATGCAGAATACTTGGTTGGGGTCCGCGTGACTATCGTAACCAATGGTTGGAGACTTTGTGTGACATGACTCAGAATCGATTAAAATGGCGTCGGTGTATACACTCTCTGTCTTCCATTAAACTAAGAGATTAGAATTGCTTCATATCTTTTTTTCTACGAACTAATTCTTTCTTCCTGTATTATATCCTTATACACAATCTTTCTTTTATATATTACCACCACCACCACTGAATTAACCACTTTTATGAATCCGTTGTTCATCTTGTTGTGTTAATGAGTGAGGTGTGGCAATTTGGACCGATGCATATATGTGCCTGGTCGTACGTTGTAGCTGACTGACTGGCATATTCACTAGTGACTGACTTAAAGATAGATTTCTTAGAGTTCCAGTGAGAACTATTGACCAATGTAGTTCAACTGTGTCTGTTATGAGACAGTTATTGACTGAAGACAATGATGAACGGTCATGCAATATCGTGGATTGATTGAAGTTACACATCAATAACACCTGTTTAGTGGTTGTGGAGATTGTTAAGCTTTTGATTGAAATCATGAACTGATTGATGTTAGACCATTATTGAAAAGCGTTCACGCGCGAGACTGAAGGCCCTGGGTTCGAATCCCGTGAGCGAGATCGTGGATGCGCACTGCTGAGGAGTCCCACAACAGGACGAAACGGCCGTCCAGTGGTTCCAAGTTTTCAATGATGGTCTAACATCAATCGATTCATGATTTCAATCAAAATCATTAATACCATTGAATGTCGACTCAATAATTTTAAGATTAAGCGTTCTCATGTAAGACTAATGGTGGTGTGTTCGAGTCTCTTTAGTGTGAGATTGTGGATGTGCATTATTGAGGAGTTCCACGAAACGGCTGACGAGTGTTTCCAAATTTTCAACAATTGTTATCAAAATAATATTTTCTTTAAGGAGAGTGTAAGAGTTTTAAATAAATGAAGAGTTACATTAACGACATTGAAATTCTGTTCGTAATCAGGAATTCCCATATTTAACTGATAACTATATCAAATGAATTGATTAAGTCATGACATCAATTCATGAAGTCATCTATACACATTACCAAAGTTGATCAACTAGAACTTTATGATAATACTACTTAAATTGATCTTCTATGACATAGACATGACGAAACGACCGTCTAGTGCTTCCAGGTTTTCAATGGGGATCTAAGATCAATCCATTCACGGTATCAATTAATATGTTATTAATGCCCTGTCACTGTCTGCCTGAATGTTTGTTCTTTGCTCGTTAGCATATTAGAAGGCTTGAGGCAGTTAATCACCGAAGACAATAGGAGATGGATGCAGAATGTCGTGGATTGAATGTAGTTAGACATTGACATCATTGAGTGTTGACTCATTGGTTTAGAGGTTAAATATTCACAAATGAGATCAAAGTTCTTGGGCTCGATTTCTGGTTGGGGGATCATGTATGTTCAATATCAAGGTATTTGATACCAGTAAGATTTCAGAAGTAATTTTAGTTAGATTTTAAGACGATTTCCCCAAAGAATCTCAACCGGAAGCAACAAACTTATTAATATCAGTCATAAGCAACAGTCTACATCTTCCACCATTGCGATCTATAGTCAATATCTTTGTGAATTATTGTTATTGGTATACACATAGTATGTAATGTATCTATTGTTATCCTTCTTAAATATTTTATTGATGTAAATCCTTTACTTCGAACCCATTAATCAATCAAAGCCCTTAAATGTCAGCTCTCCTTTTCGAAATGCTCTCACATGACCACTCGTTTACGACCACAGTCAGGGAAGTCCTACTCATTGTCTTCTTGTGGTGGGAGTGTGGTTTACAAAGTTGAGAGGACGAAAAGCCAATTTCCGACGCTTTAATCGGGCACTATCATAGCCCTCACACAAATCGAATGATTTATGTGGAGCATATATATTTGATGCCTCTTTGTAATAAATAAATAATTCAATCATTGAATTCATGAGTCAATTGAAGCTAGATCACCATGGAAAGCTTGGAAGCAATTGATGATGGTTTCATCCTAGTATTGTGACTCGTCAGCAGTGCACATCCACAATCCCGCCAACCACGAGATTCGAACCCAAAACCTATCAGTCTCTTAATTTCTTTTTTTGTATGTGGAATTTTATCATCATACAATAAGTATACTAGTAATGTGTCATGTCAAATTCAGTAGTTCAAAGAGTCAATTCAATTCACTTTAGAATATCATAAATAGAATCACAGTATGGATAGAGGCTAGGAGTGGAATTCAGTTTAACGCACATTTCGTCCTATTTGAGACTCGTCAGTTGGTGGATGCATTTGCATTCCATCATTGATGTTCATCAAGTGAATTTTACAATGACAGTATAATGAATGCAACATGGTAGATTCATCAGTAGAATAATAGAGTTAATCCATTCTCTTTCATTTAACTGTCCTAATTATAGATTTCTTTTCTTTCTTTCATTGATTTTCAATCGATTATCTATTAATGGTTTGTGGCTATTTTTTTGTTGTTGAGAGTGATAGAGAGTGATTGTCTATAACAGACATAAGAATCCTTTTTTCCCCTTATATTGTCTATTATAGTGTAATGCATTCAGTATTCAACTCTCTCTCTCTCTCTCTATCTATTTCTCTCCATCATTCTTAGCCTCTTGTTATCTATATGGTACATTAAACATTTTACCTATGCCTTATTAGGTTTGGGTCAATAGGTCACTTATTTATGGAATGAATTAGGCATGATGAGTTTAGTCAGTTAATGAATATACATACATATATGTAAAGATGTATATAGGGAGATAGAGATAGAGATAGAGAGAGAGAGAAAGAGACTGTGTAAACATCCAATAGTTTTTCATGTCTAACTAATAATAAACAGAAGATAGTACTGTCAACTACAATTGTAGTTTACTTTAAGTTTCTACAACATCCATAACTACGCTTAAATAGAACAAGAGGGAGAGCGAGAGAGAGAGAGAGAGAGAGAGTAAGGGAGTATGACAAAGTTGATAGAGATTTGTTTACTCCAATATATTGATCTATAATGGTTATCATCATCAGTGTCATCTTATCTATTACAGTCTAATCTATACAACTGATATATAGATCATGAGAAAATTTATTTCCATTTTTTTGGTTGTTGTTGTTGGGAGAAATGACTAAATAATGTTGCATTCACCTTGTTTAGTCGAGTAGATTCTGTTGTTGTTGTTGTTGTTTATGGTTGACCTATTTTACATTCATAATCTTCCTTACACATACATATCATATTGGTTGTGTATATTGTAAAAGGGATTTCCTGAGATGACTTGAAATGACCAATTTTTTCTTCTGACTGAATGCATTATGTACTGTATATATATTGTAAAATGAAATCAATAAACTTTGGTTTCAACGAATGATTATTAGTAATTGAAGCGTTAAATGATCATCCATTTACAGTAAGTAAACAGATAGATGAAAGCAAAGATGGATAGTGGCTAGCAGTGGAATCCAGGATGCGCGTTTCGTCCTGTTTGGGACTCGTTAGCTGGATGTACCTGCATCCCAGAGTTGACGTTCACTCCGGGACTCGAACTCAGTACCGTTCGCTTCAAACGCCATCGCGTTATCCACTTAGCTACTGAGTCCTGATAGCTACTTGCTTGTGCAATGGGTTGAAGTTTAATTCACTTGATATTGTTTTACTTGAGTTCGAGTCCCAGAGTGAACATCAACTCTGAGATGCAAGTACATCCAGCTGACGAGTCCCAAACAGGACGAAACGCGCGTCCTGTATTCCACTGCTAGCCACTATCCATCTTTGCTTATAATGCTTGTAAATTAAGGCAATATCGAGGCATATGCACAGTATGCCCATATGCCAATAAGAGACTGATCAATTTCAGTCCTAAAAACATCAATAGGAAGATTCAAGTAAAACAATATCAAGTGAATTAGATAGATGAAAGGGTGATACAATTGACTGGAATAATGATTAGTTAATGTCAGGAGGGGTTTTGTGAAGATTTAAAATCATGAGTCGATTGAAGCTAAAACACCATGGAAAACCTGGAGGCACTGGACGGTTGTTTCGTCCTAGTATGAGACTCCTCAGTAGTGTGCATCCATGATACCGAACCCCGCGAGATTCGAACCCAGGACCTATCAGTCTCGCGTCAGGCGCTTAACCAACAAGACTACTGAGATGGCTGGCCGGCATCCAACGATGTTAATGACTAACTTCAACCAATCCACGAAGTTGCGCCACCATACACCACTGTCTTCAGTGAGTTGATATCTCACAACAAACCTGGTTGAACTCTACTGGTCACTGGTTCTCACTAGAACTCCAGGAGTATCTCTTGAAGTCAGTCACTACTAGAGTGAGCAGATGATTATTATCAGAAGGGGTTTTGTGGAGATTTTAGAAATTTCGCAGATTGAAATCATGAGTCGATTGAAGCTAGACCACCATGGGAAACCTGGAAGCACTGGATGGCCGTTTTGTCCTACTGTGGGACTCCTTAACATTGCTCACCCACGATTCCATATCAAAGGGAATCGAACCCACCAACACCGATTATATGTGTCTTCAGTGAGTTACTATATCGCAACAGACAATAGTGGGCAATGGCACGATTTCATAGATTGGTTGAAGTTAGACATTAACACCGTTGGATGTCGGTTCAGTGGTCTAGAGGTTGAGCATTCGCACGTGAGTCCGATAAGTCCTGGGTTTAAATCTTGTGTACGGGGTCGTGGATGTGCACTGCTGAAGAGTACCAGGTTTTCCATGGTGGTCTAGCTTCAGTTGACTCATGATCTCAAGTATTGAAATTACTAGAATATCCACAGAAACTCATTTGTGATTATCATGATTATTTGCCTGGAAATTGTCCATTTAATCGAGAATACAAATGAATACAGTGTGTTCTTTTTATTTCCTTTTTTTTATTCATTGTGGTAATTTTCAGTTGAATGATAAATAGTTGTGATGTCTACCATGTGCTCAAAGTTCTGGTGAGAAACCATAACCAGTGGGTGTGAAGCAATTCTGAAGAGTTTTATGTTAGGACGAAACGATTGTCCAGTGCTTACAGGTTTTCATTGATGGTCTAAAATTGATGGTTTCGTGATTTTACGGAAATTCAACAATCTTCAAATATCTAAACTGATGATTAGACAGTAGTTTTTACCATAGTTGAAGGTAATTTAGAATCTGGTATGCCCCTCTATTACTTCAGTACTTAATTACTTCTGTTAACCTATTGTGGAGGAGCATAGGTGGCACACCAGTATTCTCTATCGAACTGTATCCTGGACGATCCTTTTCAGTTGCTTCCATTTTCTATTCATTCTTTTGATATATGCTTTTGATTGCCGACGCATTGTGTTTTCCGATATTCCGCTTTTCCGTTTCCCTTCAGGATTCCAGGTTGGCACTTTCCTCGTGATTTAGTTTCATGATTTCATCAATGTATGTCCTATCCACATCCAGAGTATTTCCTTAGTTTCCTCTTCGTCTAGAAATTGGCTTGTCTTCTACTACATTAGGTTGTTGTATATTTTGGTGACAATTGATTATAAATACTTGTACTTCGATGATGATGGTTGTGGTAGTACTGTGAATTTCAGCTTCATACAGTAGCATAAACTTGACGTTCGTGTTGAAGATTGTGACTTTGATATTGGTTGATATTTGTTTTGACTTTAACTTTCTCTACAACTGTAGGAGAGCATTACTTTCTTTACCATTCCTTGCTTTTACGTCTGCGTCGGACCCTTCTTGTTGATCGATGACGCTGTTCAGGTACGTGAAGGATTCCACCTCTTCCAGAGTTTCTCCAACAAGTATGACTGGGTTGGTGTTTTCCGTGTTGTATTGAAGGATCTTGCTTTTTCCTTTGTATATGTTGAGGCCTACTGATGTACAAGCTGCTGCTACACTAGTTATCTTTATCTGCATTTGTTTGTGTGTATGGGTTTGAAGGACTAGGTCATCTGAGAGGTCCAAATCGTCTAGTTGCATCAAAGCTCTCCACTGTATTCCGTACTTTCCCTCAGATGTTGTGGTCTTCACGATCCAGTCGATCACTAGGATAAAGAGAAATGGTGAAAGTAAGCGGCTTTGTTTTACACCAATCTTCACTTGAAATGCATCTGTGAGCTGTTCTCCATGCATTACTTTACACTGTTATGCATCGTAAGAATACCATATGCTGTTGACGATCATCTCAGGTACACCATAATGTCGAAGAAGCTTCCATAATGGTCTTTTATCCACTCTATCATAGTCAGCGAAGTTGATGTATAGTGACGAATTCCATTCGATTGATTACTCAATAATAATCCTCGACGTCACGATTTGGTCTGTGCACGACCGGTCTTTACGGAATCCAGTCTCTTGACCTCCAAGTTGGACATCTTACCAATACTTAATCTGGTTCAACAATACTATGGAAAACCTTTCGTGATGTCTCTATAGTTCCCGCACTTATTTAAATCACCTTTCTTTCGTATCTTGATGAGGTATCCTTCTTTCCGTCCCAAATCTTTCTGAATAGAACATGGCATATCTTTGTAGTTACTTCTATATCCGCCTTCAGTGTTTCAGCTTGTATGTTGTTTGTTCCTGCTGCTTTCTCACTCTCAATGTGTCTGACGGCCATGCTGATTTCTTCGATCGTTAGTGGAGCGACATATATTAGGATGTCTCTAGTTGCTGCATTACAATAGCACAAAGAGATAAACTTATCAAAACAAAGAACAAAGTAGAACAAACAGTAATAATATCCGTAGTTGTAAGAATGATTACTTGTAGAGTAAATGGTTAATACAACAAGATGAACACCGAATATATAAAAGAAAGATTGTGTATAAGGATATAATACAGGAAGAAAGAATTAGTTCGTAGAAACAAAAATATGAAGCGATTTTAATCTCGTGGTTTAAAGGAAGACAGAGAGTGTATACACCGACGCCATTTTAATCGATTCTGAGTCATGTCACACAAAGTCTCCAACCATTGGTTACGATAGTCACGCGGACCCCAACCATGTAGTCTGCATCTATCAACGTAGTTCAGACTAGAAATTAGTGATTTCAAGCACTGATGCCACGTTTTGATTTGGGTTAATTAGAATAGTATTATATCACATCTATGGTTTTATTTTGATTGTTATTTCTCATTCATTCATTCATAACAAGAATAATCTAATAATTAAAGATACGGTATTATTAAGATTCTGTTATTAAGAGGGGGATTTATTTAATGAATACATATTCAGTGGAATCCAAGATACACATTTCGTCCTATTTAAGACTAGTCTGCATCTAAGAGTTGAGATTCACTTCGGGAAATATATATGTCAATAAAAGATCGATCAATTTCAGTTCTAAACATCAATAGGAAGATTCAAATAAACAATAAAAGGTGAGTAAAACCTTCACCCCAATGTACAAACTGGTGGCTAACTGAACTCAATAGCTAAGTGGATGACGTGATGGAATTTGATGCTAACGGTACTGGGTTCGAGTCGCAGAGTGAATATCAACTCTGGGATGCAGACACATTCAACTGACGAGTTCAAACAAAACGAAACATGCATTCTAGATTCTACTAATAATAACCACCATTCATCATTGTTTATAATGCTTGTGACTGAAGGCAATATCGTGGCGATTCGTAATAGAATACACATATGCCAATAATAAGAGACTGACTGATAACTAAAATACAATTATAAAACTATTCTGTTTTAATATTAGAAAGGGTTTTGTGGATATTATAGCAATTTCAATAGTTGAGATCATAAGTCACTTGAAACTAGACCACCATGAAAAACCTGGAAGCACTGGACGGTCGTTTCGTCCTATTGCTGGACTCCTCATCAGTGCTCATTTACGATCCCGCTCTCTGGATTCGAACCTAGGACCTATCATTACCATGCAAAACCTGGAAAAACTCAACGAGCGTTTCGTAATAGTACGTGACTCCTTAACAGTGCGTAAATATGATCCCACACCAAAGGGACTCGAACTCACCAAATTCAGTCTCACGTGTGAACACTGAACCATTGAGCCGGCCGGGATCTAACGATGTTAATGTCTAACTTCAGCTAATCCCTGAAATTGAGCCACTATCCACCATTGTCTTCAGTGAGTTACTATGTCACAACAGACATGGCTGAATCCCATCTGTCACTAGTTCTCATTAGAACTTTGAGAAATATCTCTTGAAGCTAGTCAGTAGTGAGCATATTCTGATAACTATCAGAAATGGGTTTTCGTGGATACTATAGTAATTTAATAGTTGAGATTATGACTCAATTTTACTCAACTAATTAACGTGACATTGTACTCACGATCAAATACACATAAGACTGAATTAATATTTCTCTATGAAATAGATTAAACTATTAGAGTTGGGATTTAATAAACCCTTAGATTTTCCAACTTGAGTCAGTTCTGAATATAGAATAACTATGGTTCAATCAACATAGAGTCTTGTATAAACGTGCGTCGGTCCAATCGACTGTACAAGATCAACACGAGATCATATTACTAATATTGCTTGATCGATAGAATTTGATCAGAACTGACAGAACTAGACAGTTATTATTAACAATCCCTATATAACTTAATCTCACATGTAGTCAATCGCTATCTGAATACCCTAGCAGTAGTATGCTACAATGTGATACCGGCTGACGTGAGTTCGTATTCCACAAGGAGTATCGTTATCCTTAAGCTTTTGGTTATACTTTGTTGAAAAGCTTCAAGTATAATGCAATCTCTGTCAAGAAGAGTTTCCTATTTAAGACTTTCAATCACCGGGTTTAGATTCTTTCAATCTTTATGTGTTGATTAATTTGATCTAATATATGATTCCATAAAAAGAACGTTCTTCATAATGGTTAACACGGTTTGAAATCTGTAAAGAGATATTAGTTCCATCATGCTTACATAATACTAACGTATTCCTGCAGAATGTATCTATTTGAGTAGCCGGTGGGGGGGGGGGTAAAATTGTTGAGATTAACCGACTAAATGTCTGTTATGCTAATCTTTTCTTATCAAATCTTCTTTTGTTCTTTGTCATGGCTCATCGATGATTTCTTATTCTGATTTGTAATTGTTTTTTTTTTTAAAAATAGCTATTTGCGCAACATATACGTCGTAATGTTCTACGTGTTTTCAGTGATGCATCAAATTCTGTTATCAGTCAACAATTAGGAGATTTATGGCGTACTGTTCCAAGAAGTTGCCGTAATCAATACGATGATGAAGCGAATAGATTAGTGAAAATTCATCAAATTGAATTTCCCAATTATAAATATCAACCTAAAAAACGACAAATCACATCATCGTCATCCTCTTCCTCATCATCGTCAACAACAACAACAACCGCCACCACAACCACTGCGAATACATCAAGGAGTAATAATGATCAAATGCGTATGCTTAATCCAAATCAATTCCACAACACCACACAAACTCTTACTCAATCATCTATATCAATGAATAATATACGAGAAGATCAATTGATAACATCAAGCAAATTATTACCAACCAATTTACTTAAAACTAGTACAGACTACAATGTTGTTTATTCTTCTTGTTCGTCTTCATCGGCGTCGTCTTCTTCTTCCTCTTCTTCAACTGTAACAAATAAACTACCAACTTTATCTAATCGTAATTATTCCATACCCTGTATATCATCTATGAATAGTTCTGTTGTTAAGGGTCAAACTACCAATGGTAATAATGAATTGATGAATAATTTTATGACAAGTCCATCAAAATTAGTATGTAATACAATTTATGCTAAATTAGAACCGAAACCATTAAGTGTGAATATTATCAATACTACTAATAATAGTAGTATACCTATGAATAACAATAATAATACTACTAACAGTAGTCAAACCTTATCATTCAAACCAACTATACATAGTTTATCATCAGTGTTACCACCTCTTATAACTTTGTCATCAAATCATCATCATCATGCACATCATCCACATCATCATCATCAAACAAATGGATTAATGAATGAACAATTTTCACTTGGTATATGTGATTCAGCCTATGCATCTGGAATTAATAGTTCATCATCATCATCAGCAGCATCATCTCCAGCTGTAGGTGAATTAATTTCACCAGCAAAATCATATTCATCAACTTTTTCATCACTTTCATCATCATCAACATCATCATCATTATCTAATATGAATATAAAACAAACAAAACAATCACCAATACGACGTAAAATTCATTTTATACCAATTAGACCACAATCACAACAATTACCACCTGTTGGGAATCAACCAACACGTCAACGTTTTCTTTCTGCAAATAATGGTATTACTACTACTAACAATACTACTAATAATAGTAATATATCAACTATTGGAAATGGTTATATTCAAATGAATGGCTTTCAATTTAAATCCAACTCTGAAAATGTTATTATACTTCCAAGAAAATTAAATGATTTACATGTTGAACAAAAAGATGAACAATTAACTGATGAATTGATGAATGATACTCTTATACTTCAAGAGAACAATAATGATAATAATAATAATAGAATGGTAACCACTGATATTTTAACACCAGTTTATATTCAATTAGATCATGAAGGACAAAATCCATTGACAGAAGGTTTAATGTTAACTTTACCACCTGGTACAACATTCATTCAAGCGAATCATGATTCTGTGAATCGTGGTATTCCATTGAATAATAATAATACAATATCAAAACGATTTTATATTACGAATGGTAATCGTATGATACCAGCTATATCGAAATCGGTACAAATTTTACAACCATTAAAAGTAATGAATGTGATACATCATCATCATCATGTTCATTCAAATCATTCATCATCATCTTCAGCAACAACAACAACAACAACAGCAACAACAACACCATTATCATCATCATTATTATCATATCCAGAACCTATTCTATATAGTCCATTAATGAGTAGTTCAGAATTATTATCCTCATCATCATCATATAGTTGTAATTCATCACCGAATTCAATTGTATCACCATTATCTGGTGATGTATTTCTACCAATGCAACAAGTTGAAATGATGTCAAATTCTACACATTTCAATACATATGATCAACAATCAACATGTATGGATATATATCAATTTAATGGACAAAATCAATTAGATATGTGTATAGAAGAAGAAGAAGAAGAAGAAGAGCAAAGGGTACACGAAGAAGTAGAAGAAGGAGAACAAATTCTTATTGATGAAAGAAGAATAACACAACTTCATTCAAAGAATTTAGATACAATCACCAATATTATTAGTATAGATGAATGTATGGATGCTGTAAATAATGATACATTTATAAGTAATACAAATTCTTCAGGTATTCTACATAATTGGTCATCAAATTTACCATTTAGTGAATCAATGTTAATGTCATCTTCAACATCCACATCAACATCATCATCAGGTTCATTATTATCATCAACTGGATCATCATCGTCATCCTCATCGTCGTTGCCATTAACAACAACAAAAACAATGATCACTATGAATAATAATGATTATGATCATAATGAGCATGATGAGGGTATAGGTGCCTCAAATCGACATCTACCATTAACTATTGATATTATGAAATCAACAAATGAAAATTTCATCACCTTATCATCTACATCTTCATCAACGATCACTACTTTAAATCCTCCGCCTAATCATCATCATCATCCACATCATCTTCATCATAATAGCAGTATATCTATTGATAATGATTTAAATGATACTGATTTCTCTATTACAAATGATAATGATAATTTTGATTCAAGTTTTGATGCAATGATGAATTCGATTGATATTACAACTTTTCTACCTGGTACATTTCAAACAAATGAAGAACAAGATCAATCAATACATAATGATTATGATCATGTACAATTAAATTCATATCGTCATAATCAACATGAATTCATGAAAATGGATGAATTTGATGAATCATGTCATATAATCAATGATGTCATAGCAACAACAACAACAATAACGTCAGCAACAACAGTAGCAACAATAGCATCATCATCAGCAGCAGCAACAGCAGTAGCAACAGCGGCATCATCATCATCATCATCATCATCGTTTATGAATAAACCGACTAATTCACAATTATACAATGTTATTAGATCTGATATTGATTTGATTCATTATAATCATTTAGAGAATGAAAATCGTACAGTACGTATTATTTCACCATTACAAAAAATTGGTAAACAATCATCACTTACATATTCACATCCAATATCATCATCATCATCATCGTCATTACAAGGAACACAATGTTCCATCTCTCTATCATCATCCTCATCATCCACCTCCTCCTCATCATCGTCGTCAACTTCATCGGTATTAAGAATGAATTCATTACATGAATTATTAAATAATTCACCACAAGTATGTTCATCTACATTGGCAGATTTGGATTCATTAGATAAATCTAGTTTATTTATTATTAAACCAGAATGGTCTGTATTCGCTTAAAACAATATGAATAATCATCATCATGAAATTATTGAACTATTGATTCATACAACTTGTATATTGAATTGATTTATACATAAATCTATCCACAAGTCTATACAATCTATTCTTTCCCTCCTCCTCCTCCTCCTTCTTCTTCTTCTTCTTCTTCTTCTTCTTCTTCTTCTTCTCTATTTGTTTCTCTGGGCATATCCTAATTATATAACTCAGGTGGTTTATCTCAGTTACATTTTAGTTGTCCATGTTTTTTTTGTTTTTTTGTTTTTGGTACTCGTTCAATTTAGTATTTTTCAATCCATTTCAACATTTTACTTTTTTGTTTGTTTTTTTCTACTTTTGGTTTGTTTGTTTTTTTTTTAAAAAAATTTTCCAAACAAATCGTTTTCTTTACATAAAATTTTGTTGGTGTTAAAAGAACAAAAAAACACAGGTAATATACAATTTTTGTGTTTCCCCACACCACACCACACCCAACCCCTACCCCCCAATGCCCAACACCACCACCCCCTTTCATCAATTTAATATCTTCATATATTCTTATTGTTAATTAAAGCATTTAAACAAATCAATAAATCAATAAACAAACAAGTCATAAATCTTATTGATTATTGAATAATAATAATAATAATCATCATCATCATCATAATATGTGCATTCAATTATTTTGTACATATGATAATTCAATGATTCAATTTTGTTGCCATGCTCCTTTTTTGTTTAAAAAAAATCTTTTCAGGTTGTACAGTATAACACACACACACAGACACACACACACACAATCAATATTTTCTCCTTGTGCTTTCTTTATTCAATAATAAAGTCACTTTTTTTGTTTTTGTTTTTGTTTTTTTTTCAAAAAAAGAAGTAAAATGGAACTTACATCATCAATATAAGTAGTATGGTTAGTAGTCATAGTAGTTGTAGTAGTAGTAGTATAAATGCTACTTTAAATGTTGGATACTAAAGTTTTCTTAACCGTCTCTTTTTTTTGTTGTTGTTGTTGTTGCATTATAACTTTTGATAAGATTGAGATTTAGTGAATAATACATCTATACATAAATCTATTGATCAATTGAATATATCTCAGGACAATTCATTTCTATTTTATGCTTTACTACGTATAGTAGACAGTTTTACACAAACACACAAACACACACACTCTCTCTGTCTCTGTCTCTGTGTTTTTGGTTAGTTACTATTTCAGCCTTTTACTGATATAATCCTACCATGTAGTATTATTAATAACCATAGTAATCATCAACAGGATTGTTTCAGTTTTATTAAATTGTACAGTATTCATTCGATTCTTGTTTTTCTTTTTCTTTTTTTTTATAAACTTTATTTTCTATACAAATGAACAATGATTCTGATTATATGAATAAAATATTTGTTGACTAGTCAGGTAATTCATTGAAATCAAGGATCTTGTTTTCTTTTTTTTTCTTTTTTTTTGTTTTTCTATTTCGGCGGGGAACAAAATTGATCCTTTTACAACATTCACTGTCTCAGGTGACTTCATGATTATGATTATTACGTAATATTTAGTTACTTAGTTATATGCTCCATGAAACTTCTTTTAATGAATCTAATTATTTTTTGAAAGCATTTTATTTTTTTTTCTTTTTAGAAAAAAATTGTGTGTGTGTGTGTGCGTGGAGGGGGGGCGTATGTTCTCAGTATTTGTTACTATGGTTATTTTCTGTATGTTTCTTCATGTGTCTGTGTGGGTGTGTGTGCGGTTCCGCATTCTTTTTTGGGATATCGAAATCGATCGATCGATCAATCAGTTCCCCCCTCCTTCTCCTCCCCCTTCATTCAACGATACACTTATGTATTCGAATGAACTGATAATAATAATAATAATAATAATAATAATAAAGGACCTTTCATATTCAGGGTTATTATTACACTTATATAATCGATAATAATCTTTTTTTTAATATTGTTGTTGTTGTTGACTTCTTTATTGGCTTTCTCTGTTTGTTTGTTTATTATTAGTGATTTTAATGAATGATTATGATGAGTATAGTTTTATTACTGCTGAAGTTTGACAATCATAATGATGACGTTCATTCTATACTACTTATATACTACTTATCTTTACATCATTTGTTATATACATTTTATATACATATGCATATATCTATGATAACCAACATTGTAATATTTTATGAATTGCCTTTTCTTTTTCTAAACAAAATGAATAAAATAAAATAAAATAAACTTTTCAATTGAATTATTTAGAGTCTACTTTATTCTTTTGTCACAGAGTTGACATTAGGTTGAAGTACTTACTTACTTACTTCGGTTAGTCCTCGTGAAGGAGCATAAGCCACTCACCAAGATTCTCCATCCAGTTCCTATTCATCAGTATATAAGTGGATAACGCGATGATGTTTGAAGCGAATAGTACTGGGTTCGAGTATCAGAGTGAACATCAACAAATCTAAGATGCAGTTATATCCAGCTGATGAGTAGTCCCGAATAGGACGAAACGTGAGTCAAACTGGATTTTACTGCTAGCCACTATCCATTAAGTTTGAAGTATACTCTGATTTTATTATTTAGTTATTTAAACACAAGGTGGTATCAAGTAAATCATTTGATTTGCGTGCGTCGGTTGTGACACTGACCGGGTGCTCAAACCGAAGCAGGTAGTTTTCTTTGAAGGGCCACATTCAGAGCCTTTGACCTAAAGATTTAATCCATAAGGCAATCGAGCGACGTCAGGGAATGCAGTCTTATAGTAGTAGGTGATAGAATGATTGGTTCATATGGCATTTATTCCTTTAAGATCCTGGAGCCCATGTGAGTCATTGGTTTGGAATCAGGATTTTCCAACTTCCCTAGGTTAACTCTCCGTGTTCACAGGTCCGTTTAAAGCGCCGAACATTCTCTTTTCGTCTTCTTAATTTCGCAAACAACAGTAATATCGCGAGAAGTCAGTGAGTAGGACTTCCTTGGTAGTGTTTGTATGTAAGTGGCTATGTGAAAGCATTTCAAGAGGGAAGTATACTATGATATTAAACATGAAACTGTAAAGAATACAACTGAATTAGTGAGAGTGATTTCAGGATATGTCACCTAATTCACTATTTCTACATTTGTCATAGTTCATGTTATGATGTGGACTATAGTTTTCTGAGTTAGTAGAACAATCTTTATGAAAGAAATAACAATGATCTATAAGATGTAGTGAATCTGTGATTATTTTTCAGTTTCGACATTACGTTTAACAACATATGAGTGAATTGACTTTGGAATTATGTCACTGAACTCTGACCTCGTGGTTTTAAGGAATGACTGATCATCACGAAGGTTAAATATTCTGGGTTCGACTCTCTGAGAGGTTGTGGGTCATTACTGTTCAATAGTATCCTACAAGCACGATGTATTTGTTCGATTCTCCATTCTCTTCATTGGTCCTTCAAATAATACTAATCTGTAACAGATATAATATATAAATAAGCCGATATATGTTAATCACTGAATCGAATGTATATAGTTTAATGGATGATATTGAAACCTTTGTAACTAAATCATCGTACTGACAGCTTGGAGACTCAATTTAAGTACATTCAATATAATCTACCACTATCTTATTGAAGCTACAGAAAAGTAACACTTCACAATTGATTGATCACTGAGTGGTGATCAATGTCATGTGTGTCAAGTCCTTATTATTAGTGCAGATCGAATGCTATCGACCGTGATGCAATGTGGCCACCAATCTTGGTGACTCGACAATTCAGGCACTATATATTGAGATTAGATGGTGGTTGGAGGTAGTCGACAGGAAAGCCTTGACCCGAATTTCATGCCACTTGGCACTCGTCAACACGGTATACCTGTAACCTTGAGGGAACTGGTGTTCCCTGGTGGATTCGGTCTCGTGTCACCCAGCTTCACAGTCAGAGACGTTACCACTGAGCTGTCCAAGCCGCAACCGATCTCCTGTAGGACTGTGATGTAATCACAATTGATTGATCACTGGGTGGTGATCAATGTCATGTGTGTCTAGTCCTTATTAATACAGATCGAATGCTATGATTGATAACGAACTGTTTCATCCTGACCATGAATAAACTCTCCGGTTAGGGTTATTATCTTAACAGATTATTGATATGACTTATAATGTAACATATAATTATGGATATACGTACGTGACAATATTCAATTTTCCCTTTGTCTCTGATAGGATATAAGATATTTGTTATGTTGTTTTAAATTTGGGATAAAAAGTTCTACTTCAAATTTGAATGGTCGGTTCGAAAAGTCTAGTTCCACTAAACTTCCATGACCATGGATTTACCTATACCTGTTAACCATCGTGGAGGAGTATAGGCGGAACATCAGCATTCTCTATCCAACTGTGTACTGAGCAATCCTTACCATCTGTTTCCAGTTTCTATTCATTCTTTTAATATTTGCTTCCACTTTCTAACCCAATGTGTTCTTTGGTCTTCCTCTTTTCCGTTTCCCTTCAGGATCCTATGTTATGGCTTGCCTCATGATTCAGTTTGATGATTTCTTCAATGTATGTCCTATCCACTTCTAACTTCATTTCCTAATTTCCTCTTTATCTGGAAGCTGGATTGTTCCCTTTCACAGTAGATTGTTGATGTTGATTTCCGACCAACGGACATTGATTATATTGTATAGACAATTGTTTATAATTACTTGTATCTTTTTGATGATGATGGTTGTAGTAGTTCTACCTGACTTATCTAACTGGGAAATTTAATGGTATAAATCTAAAGAACAGGTATATTTGTTGTATATAGTTAGCAGAATAATACAGGACGGATTTTTTTATCCAGTTTTGGATTCTTCAGCTTAATGTACTTGGATCCCAGGGTTGATATCTACACCAAGACTCAAACAAAGTGATTTTCCTTTAAACATTTGTATTTTACCCTTACTCAATGTCCACCGACCGAATAACATCAGTAACAGCTTACTATGGGAGAGAATAAACCAGCTTCCAATTGGAGATGGGGTTATAAAGAGACAATGGAAGTGGATGGGATATACGCTGCGAAAATCCTCAACCTGTATTATAAGACGAGTTATAACTTGAAATGTTGAAGGAAGGAGAAAATTCAAGGAACACACTGTGTTGATAATTCGAAGCAGTCATTAAAAAAATGAATAGCAACTGGGAACAACTAGAAAGGTTTGTCCAGGATGAAGTATGCTAGTGGGCGGCCCATGTTTCTCCACGAGGGGTAACAGGCATAATACAATAGATTATATGTTACTTATCGAGTTACTAAGTTCAATTAGGTGATAATTTAGTCAGGGAATTTCGACCTCCCAGTTGCTGATATTTATGACTGTAATTGATAAATCTCCATTAATATACACACATCTTGTACGAACTGTGACGGTATAATCATTTATTCACAAATCTTTAATATATACATGACAAAACTTTTACACTATGGTGAACTATTTATTATTTACTTATTTGAACACATAAACATTGGCACAAGGAAGCACCAAATAGATATGTGCCACATAAATCATCCGATTTGTGTGTGAGCTGTGATACTGTCCAGGTGCCGAAAACGAAGCAGGTGGTTTTCTTAGGGTACCACACCAAACATAAAGAGATGCAATCCCATGGTATCCGGTGACCAACAATAGGTTCATACGTCATTTGTTCCTGGAGCCCATATGCATCATTGGTTCGGAATCAGAATTTTCCAACTCCCCTACGTACATCCTACATATTCGCCTATCCGATTTAATGGTCAGACATTCGCTTTCCGTTCTCTCAATGTCATAAACAACATCATCGATGAGAATATGCAATGAGTATAACTTTCCTCATAGTAGTTGTATGCATGTAGTTATGTGAGAGCATTTGGAAAGGGAAAGGTGACTCTCCCCACCCTCGGCCACATCAAGACATTTGGGAACATCGTGAACTATTACAACACTTCAGAACAAAACATCATAATTATTCACCCAGATATTTAAAAAAAACAGAATCATCCTCCATCAAGTGTAGGTTGCGACCTTTCAAATATTCACTTTTCTTTTTAAAACTATTACCTTCATATTATTTTGCTTATCATATTGTATTCCTTATAAACAATGATAAATATGGTCATTAACAATAACAACAACAACAACAACAGCAACAACAATAACAGTAATAAAATATTAAATTCTTATAAACATACACAATGTTCACTTTTGATAACAAAATTATTATACAACAAAATGAATGGATCTATAAGCAATGATGGATAGTGGCTAGCAGTGAAATCCAGGATGCGCGTTCCATCCTATTTGGGACTTGTCAGCTGGATGTACTTGCATCTCAGAGATGATGTTCACTCTGAGACTTGAATCTAGTACCATTCGCTTCAATCACCATCGCGTTAACCACTCAGATACTGAGTTCTGATAGACACTTGCTTGTGAAATGGGGTGAATTTCAATTCACTTGATATTGTCTTTTACTTGTATCTTCCCATTGAGGTTTAACACCGCAATTGATCAGTCTGTTATTGGCATATGTGTATACTGTGCGTATGCCTTGATATTGCCTTAATTCACAAGCTTTTTTATAAGCAATGATGGATAGTGGCTCAATGCGAAGATACAAGCCAAACAATACCATGTGAATTTGAATGTGTCTATGTTTAGATGATTTGTCTAGGTATAGTTCTATCTATATCTTTTACCGGGAAGAGGAAAGTCGAAGAATGCACTACGTTGAGAAATCGAAGCAGATATGAAAATGATGAATAAGAACTGGAAAAAGTTACCTATGAGAGAGAGTGTTGGTGAGTGGAATTTGCTTTTCCACGATGAGTAACAGACGTAAGTAAGTAAGTAAGTAAGTAAGTAAGTAAGTAAGTAAGTAAGTAAGTAAGTAAGTAAGTAAGTAAGTAAGTAAGTAAGTAAGTAAGTAAGTAAGTAAGTAAGTAAGTAAGTAAGTAAGTAAGTAAGTAAGTAAGTAAGTAAGTAAGTAAGTAAGTAAGTAAGTAAGTAAGTAAGTAAGTAAGTAAGTAAGTAAGTAAGTAAGTAAGTAAGTAAGTAAGTAAGTAAGTAAGTAAGTAAGTAAGTAAGTAAGTAAGTAAGTAAGTAAGTAAGTAAGTAAGTAAGTAAGTAAGTAAGTAAGTAAGTAAGTAAGTAAGTAAGTAAGTAAGTAAGTAAGTAAGTAAGTAAGTAAGTAAGTAAGTAAGTAAGTAAGTAAGTAAGTAAGTAAGTAAGTAAGTAAGTAAGTAAGTAAGTAAGTAAGTAAGTAAGTAAGTAAGTAAGTAAGTAAGTAAATAAGTAGTAAGTAAGTAAGTAAGTAATTATGTAATAAATTATGTAAGCAAGCAAGTAAGTAAGTAAGTAAGTAATTAGGCTCTTAAGTAATTAAATAAGTAAGTAAGTAAATAAGTAAGTATGTAAGTAATTAAATAAGTAAGTAAGTAAGTAAGTAAGTAAGTAAGTAAGTAAGTAAGTAAGTAAGTAAGTAAGTAAGTAAGTAAGTAAGTAAGTAAGTAAGTAAGTAAGTAAGTAAGTAAGTAAGTAAGTAAGTAAGTAAGTAAGTAAGTAAGTAAGTAAGTAAGTAAGTAAGTAAGTAAGTAAGTAAGTAAGTAAGTAAGTCAGTAAGCTATATCTTCAGCATATAAGAACATTAAAAATATTTCATCTATGATGATCATACCGTTTCTATATACCTTGATACCATTAATTCATCGTCAATTTCTCTTTTTGGATTTTTGTGATTTACTCCCTAATAAAGAAAAGAAAAAGAAAAGAAAGAAAAGAAAACCAAAGAAAATAATAATCAAGAGGAAGGAGGGTGTGTAGGATTAAAAAGTAATTTGATGAAATAACAAATTATTTCTTAATTGTTTTCTTAAATTAATTGGTCACCCAATTATACATCGATACTACTAATACTTATCTACTGAAATTACATTCATTTACCTATCAATCATAAAGATTATCCTCATGGTGATGATGATGATGAAAATGCTTTATCATAGAGAAGAATTCGAAAAAGAAAAAAAAATAGAATGATAGTGTTGGGAGGGGAGAAAGAATGATAGAGGGGGGGGGTGAGAGAGATAAAGATAAGAGAAATGTATATCATCATTTAAGTAGTATAACACATGTTATCCTCATAATCATTAATTATATATTTTTTTCTTCTTCTTCTTCATAGTTATAAATATACATTTGAAGAAATCACTTGTTATCTTATATAAATACACTAATTCATACGATTGTTAATTGACAGTTCTTATTCAAAGAAACTTGTATATCGTATTTATATCTATATCTATATGAAGATGATGATATCTATAACGTTCCAAATGATGAAATGTGTTAAATGTCATAGTATTCATGACAGATGTATGAATAGATGGATACTCATTAAAATTAATGAATATCTATGTATATAGATGTATACATCTCTTTAGTATTGCATATAAATATTTATATAAAGATAATGTACAATTGATGTATATTATATTCATTACTTATGGTCATTCTTTCGTATATTTCAATGAATAACTACTACTATACATTGTGTACTACGGATATCAACAGATATATATATATGTATATATATATATATATATATATATATATGTATATCACTGGTTGAAATGATGAGTCAATTGAAGCTAGAACATCATGGAATACATGAAACTACTGAATAGCTGTTTGGTTAATCGCCTGGCACGAGATTGATAGGTCCTGGGTTCAAATTTCGTAGGGGGGCGGGATCGTAGATGAACACTGCCACTGAGGAGTCCCATACTAGGACGAAACAACTGTCCAATGCTTTCAGGTTTTCCATAGTGATCTAACATCAATCGATTCATGATCTTAATCAATAATTATAGAATTTTATTTACAACTTATGACTAAATTGGGAGTATACAATCATTCCTTTCAGGATGAATATATTGCAAATTATTTTTTAAATATTTTAACACATAGACATTGGTACAAGAAGGCGCCAAATAAATATGCGTCACACAAATCTCATTTGATATGTGTGAAGGCTGTGATAATGCCCGGGTGCGCAAACTGGAGCAGGTGGCTTTCTTAGGGGGGCCACACCTGGAGCCTTTGATCTGAAGGTCTGATCCACAAGGTAGTGGAACATCGTAAGGTGATGCAGTCCCATGGTAGTCGGTGAACAACGATTGGTTTATACGCCATTTGTTCCCTCAGGATACTGGAGCCCATAGGCACCATTGGTTTGGAATCCGGTTAAAGCGCCGGACATTCGCTTTCCGTCCTCTTAACTTCTTTGTAAACAACACCCCTGGTGAGAGAAGGCAGTGAGTAATACTTCCCTTGCAGAGGCTATATACGCGTGACCATGTGAGAGCAATTGAAGAGGGCGAGCGGACTCTCCCCACTCTCGGCCGTACCAAGGCATTTAGTGGAATTGAATAAGTATAGTCTTTATTATTATATAGGGGTAATACGAAGACTGAATAGAAACATTCAACAATTACATGTAAAATATACAAATCGAAACCATTTTCTTTTGTATATTTTTGTTTCAGATATGACAATTATGACAAGTTATTCGGTAGGAACGAAATATAATGAACAAGTTTCAAGTTTTATGCTTCATTTAATGCATTACAAATCGTTTAATTTCCTTTATTCATTGACCTTATGACCTAATTTTAAAGGTTCATATAAAAATAGAACGTTTTAATATTGTTGAACTTACTAGAAATGTTGCCTCTAGTGACGATAATGTCGTGGATGATGATGCTGATGAGGTTGCGGATGATGATGATGATTGTGATGAAGATGAAAACCACTTTGACTTATCTTCACAGTAAACAATGAAAAGATTCTAAGGTAAGTATTGTTTTCAACAAACAGGATAAAAAGTTGCTTAACTCTGCCTGTGGCTCTTCCAGAGTTACTGCCAGTATCATGCTCTTGTAAAGGAGGAGGGTTGAGCATGTGGGTTAGCGACTCCATACCGTAGAAAACTAACTCTTTATAAAAAAATTTCTAACGAGAAAAAATAATAAACTCTGTCCTGGGAGTTAGAATGTCTTCATTTAAAAGAACTATGACGCCTCATGATGAAAGCCGAGTTCCTTTGGAAGTAATATATAAATGATTTACACATAGAGTACTGTCATTCAATGATCCAACAATTTAACTTTCAAATTTCGATCAAGACATCAACCATATAGACCATAAAACAAATATCATGAAGAGTAATGAATAATGGCTTAGCAACATTTCGTAAAGATTGAAATTAGACATGGTAAATCATTAAATTTCAGCTAAGTGACTAGATGGTTTGGCACTCAATATGAGGTTTTAATATCTTCAGTTTAATGAATGGTGGGATCGTAAATACTCCCTGTTAAAGAGTTCCCTAGTAAGCCAGGATTGCTGACCAGTGCTTATTGGTTTCTAGAAGGTTTTCTAATTAACGCCAGCTCGTGATGTATCAAGTTACGTTTACATAACTTCGCTAACAATTTTAACTAAGCTTCGTATGAGTTGAAATTAATTAAGTCAAGCTTTAAGTTAAGCATTTGTGTGCAAGACCGAATATTCTAGGTTCGAGTCTCTCATGCGAGATTGTGGATGTGTACTGCTGAAAAATCTCATATGATGAGACTATAATTTATGGACAACCTTTGAGCGACGCCAAAGTGACCTTAAGAGTGTTCACCTAATAACTAGAACCAAATATATAATATAAACCATTGTGTGAGGAATTCAAATTATGATTTACAGTTGATGGTTAAGGTTAAGAATTAGATTTAGGGGGGGGGGTATTCATCAATTACAATGCCAAAACTCTATTTATTCGAATGAATGAATTGCGTGCCGAAACCCGAAACCTGTCATCTTATACCCGATTGGTTCGTCTATAAGTTATAGTCTCACCTCTCATACTAAGACGAAATAATCGTCAGTTGATTGAAGGTCCAATCAACTGCCCATTAGGATGAAAAATAGCTGAGTAAAGTGAAAGAAAAATGGTACACCTAATGATAACGGATGCACACTACAGGATCCGCGAATGCCAACACGTCATAGAGGACCAAAAGATGAAGTTACAAAGGACACTCACGTCAGAACATTTGGAAATCTTGACAACAGCCATCGAGATATCATGCAAACGACACAGAGAACAAAGAAGAAACACCTTAGAGAAAAAACTAATCAAGACCTCAAAACCACCTATCGAAGAAAACACAAACAACTGCGTGATCAATCTGTCAAAGCAACCACTAACAAATACGGAAGAACACCTACTCCGAAAGGGATTAAACTACAATACAAGCGACGCCTCAAAACTGGAATTCTTCGCAGCACAAGAGATATCACTCAAAACATCCGGAATCAGTGAAGAAACACAACAGGAAATAAGACAAACGATAGTACCGCTAACTCAACAGGTGAAGGAAAACAACCAACTGACCCCACCAGAACTAAAAGCTTTGAAAGAACTCAGAACTAGAAAAGATATTGTCATAGACAAGTGTAAGACGAAATAATCGTCCAATACTTTCAATTTTCCAACAATGATCCAGTTCAAATCAGTTCATGAGTTCAACAATAAAATTATTACAATCTTCGTAAATCCTTTATCCTATACTATTGTATTATTATCAGAAGGGGTTTTGTTGAGATTTTACAAATTTCAATAGTTGAAATCATAAGTCAAGTGAAACTAGACCATCATAGAAAACTTGGAAACATTGGATGGCCGTTTCGTTTCTCAGTAGTACGGATCCATGATCCCACAATTTCGTAGATGGTTTGAAGTTAAACATTAACATCGTTGGATGTCGGCCAGCTAGCTCAAAAGTCTAATAGTTAAGTGTTCGAGCGCGAGACCGATAGGTCCTGGGTTCGAATCTCTCATGAGGAGGGGCGGAGTCGTGGATGCACACTGCTACGGTGTCCCATACTGAGATGAAACAGCTGTCCAGTGCTTCCAAGTTTTCCTTAGTGTTCTAGCTTCAATTAACTCATGATTTCAACTATTGTATTATATTATTATTATTATTATTATCACTAATCTCTTGTCAATGTAACTAGGTCATTTACATTTATCTTAATTGTACCTGTTGTGTATAAAATAAATAAATAAACCTTTCTCCAGATGTATTTGTATTTCTCATTTCAATATACATAAGAGGATAATCTTTTGTTTAAATTGTAAACAGCCTTAAGTTATATCTATGTGCTTTGTTTACACATTTACATAGTTAGATCTATCTATCTATCTAGCTAGCTAGCTAGCTATCTAGCTATCTATGTATCTATGTATCCATATACATACACTTAACATATGTTCATTTAAGTAATAGAAATTGTTCTCTTTTCTAATAAACACCTGTAGATCATAGTAACTGATCTAAATACAGATCTCTTTTTGTTGTTGTTGTTGTTGTTGTTCATTTAACTTGTACCGACTTAGTAAAAATACAAGTTTTGATAACAATATGTTATTATGATTCAGATATATGTGTATTGAAATTTTATATCAGAAGGGGTTTTTTTTTGGTGGATATGATAATCATTTCATTAGTTGAAATTATGAGTCAATTGAAGTTAGATCATCATGTAAAATCTGGAAGTACTAGATAGGTGTTTCGTCCTCTTGTGGGACTCCTCAGTGGCTGTGCGCATCTACGATCCCGCCTCATGAGATTCAAATGGAGGACCTATCAGTCTCACACGCCAACGCTTAACTTCTAGACAACTGAGTTAGCCGAAATCCAATGATGTTAACGATGTCTAACTTCAACTAATCTACGAAATTGAGCGACACATCTACCATTGTCTTCAGTGAGTTACTATCTCACAACTGACCCGGTTGAATTCCACTGTTCACTGCTTCTCACCAGAACTCCAAGAAATAGGTCTTGGAGACAGTCACTAATGAACATATGTTAATTAATATCAGAAGGGGTTTTGTGTTTATTATAGTATTCTCAGTGGTTGAGATCATGAGTCAATTGAAACTTGCATTTGTGTGTATGTGGAAATATACAATTTCTATCTTCCTCAATAGAAGAGTATACCAGTTGTAAAGAGTGAGTTGTATCTTGATTAAGTATATATATATATATATATATATATATATATATATATATATATGTCGTTAATTGATTCAAACTTGCATAAGTCTAGATTCTTTTACTATTGAAAGTCATCAGCATAGAATTGTAGAGATTGATATCATGAATTGATCAATGTTAGATCACCATTGAAACTCGGAAGTAATGGATGGTTGTTTCGTACAACATTGTGGATTAGTTGATATTAGACATTAGCACTGTTGGATGTCGACTCGATGGTTTAGAGGTGAAGTGTTGACATGCGAGACAAGGGGGATCGTGGATGTGTACTATCGAGAAGTACCATCATTAGATGATACGGCCATCAAATGTTTCCAGGTTTTTCATGATGGTCTAGCTTACTTCGACTCATAAATCGAACTACTAAAGTTAGTACAAGTTTCAGCTTCGTTCAGTAGGACTGTTCCGACTTTGATATTTATTGACAGTTGTTTTGACTTCTATGTGTTCTTCAGTTGTAGAAATGCTGTTGTTAATCTGCCACTCCTCACCTTTACGTCTGCATCTGATCCTGCTTGTTCATCGATGGCGCTGCTAAGGCACGTAAACATTTCCATCTCTTCTAGTGCTTCTCCATTAATTGTGATTAGGTTGCCGTTTTCTGTGTTGTATTCGAGGATCTTGCTTTTTCCTTAGTGTATACTGAGGCTTACTGATGCGGAGACTGCTGCTAAACTGACTGTCTTTATCAGCATTTGTGCATGTGTATGCGATAGGAGGGCTAGGTCACCTGCGAAGTCCAAATCGTCTAATTGATTCTGATCTGTCCATT
>OX104148.1:1995301-2007801 GCA_944474815.3 Schistosoma curassoni | reverse complement strand
GCAGTCGGGGCAACTCTGCGCTTGCTTTGGTAATCAGTTCCTTTACATCTACGTCGATTCTCACTTGTTCGCCAATGATGTTGTCCAGGTACGTAAAGCTAACCACCTTTTGTAGAGCCTCACCATCAAGTGTGATTTGATTGGGGCTGGTTGTGTTGTAATTTAGGATCATTCTCTTTATTTTATATATGCTGAGGTTCTCTACTCAAAAGATAGCTGTCACACTGGTTGTAAACACCTTCATTTGTTTCTGTGTATAGGATGAAGTGACGAGTCATCTACGAAGTCAGAATCATTCTTCATGTCCATGGTGTCGACTGTGTTCTGTGCCTCTCTCAAGTTATAAGGATCTTCATAATCCAATCGAGCTATATCAAAAAAATGGAAAAGACGAGAGGAGACAGTCTTACCTGACACCAGTCTTCATTTGGAATGTACCTATGGTCTACCTTCTATCCCCAACTTCGCAATTCAATTGGTCGTAGAAGTTTTATGTGATGGTGACAATCTCAGATTTTCTGTAATGTCAGAGGATATTCCATAAGTTTGACACGGGATCGAATCCGTTAAGGAGTACCAGTTCCCTCAAGATTACAGGTACACCTTGCTGACGAGTGCCAAGTAGCACGAAACCTGAGTCCAGGGTTTCCTGTCGACTACCTCCAACCACCATATAATCTCTATCTATACTGCTCGCAATGTCAAGTCACCTAGACTGGTGGCCACATTGCAACATGATCGATAGCATTCGATCTGCACTAATAATAAGAACTTGACACACATGACATTGATCACCACCCAGTGATCAATCAATTGTGATTACATCTCAGTCCTACAAGAGGTTGGTCAGTGGTAACGCCTCTGACTGTTAAGTTGGGTGACATGGGATCGAATCCGTCGGGGAACACCAGTCCCCTCAAGATCACAAGTAGACCTTACTGACGAGTGCCAATTAGCACGAAACCCAGGTCTAGGATTTCCTGGTGACTACCTCCAACCACACCATATAAGTTTATCCTATTTATGCTGTTACATGCCCTATCGTAATCAAGGAAGTTAGTCTTACTAAATTCCATCCAACCGATATGATTACATTTAGACAATCATAGACAATCACATATATTCAATTGAAAAGATTTCAAGATTTTAGACTATGAGAAATCTCTTAAAAATATCAGAAAATTTCTAAAAGTATGATATTCAAATCAGTTAGCAGTCAACAAATGCATCACACATACATACACACACACATGCAGAATCCATCTATGAACTTCTATGTAAGAGGTCAATCACTCTCTAGGTCAGAGGTCAACTTACAAACAACACACAACCTACAAAAAAAAAACACAACACAATCCAATACAAACATTATCATTGTCCTCAATTAATCTAACATGTCACATAGTTCTGATAATCTTCATCTTCTAATATCATTATCGAAATCTAACATGAATTGAACACTGAAGATATTGTTCAAATTATTAATGAAGATTAAATTCATTCATTCAACATGATCACATCATTTCATTGTGTTCTATGATAATCATCACCTGATGAATGGAATGTAATCTTATCCCTAATTGTTGTTGTTATCTTGTTCGTTTTTTTTTTACACCTAGATCATTTGAATGACATAACTATCTTGAAATTGATCATTAACAAGCATGTACTATTATTGAATATTGATTATGTGTGTTTCTATCCGTCATGGTCGTGATCGTTACTGTTGTCGTTGTTGTTGTTGTAAATAATCTACAAGTCTGTTCGAAACTAATTGAAATGTGATATTTCGTTACCGTTTATTTTTTTCACAGAGAAAAACGAACATAAAAAAGTTTTTTTGACGGGGGGGGAAAAGGGGAGGGGGTTCAATGTAGAAATTATTCAAAGAGAATTTGTTTTTGTTTTGTTTTTTGAAAAAAAAAAAGAAAGAAGAAAACTATGCGAATAATCATGTAAATATGTGTTTATTTATGAATCAGTTAGGTAGATAATTATTTTATTACCATTCAATTGAATTGGAAGGTTTTATTTTGTTTATTTAGACCACCTTGGATACAACACATAGATGTATAGAGACAGGCATCTATCTATCTATCTATCTAATATGTTGTATAGAATTGAAATAAAAGTCAACTATGTATATAGATAATTTCAGACAAATAAACATTGTAATAAGACAAGAATTCGTGGGAATGTATATGAATACCATAAAGGATACATGAAATGAGTTGCTAACTTAAAATTATCGATATAACCGCCACCACCACCACCACTACTACTACTACTACTACTACTACTACTACTACTACTACTACTACTACTACCATAACCACTAATAATCCTACTACATGTATACACATAGTTTATTTTTTTATGTTTAATGTAGCACATATTCTAAATTGGACATTAATTACACTTGTATAAAATAAATAAATAAACAAATAAATAACAATAATCAATTGTATCTGATCCGAATTGAAGCTCAGCTCAGTTTGTTGCTATGGAATTTTTTTTTTGAAAAAAAAGAAGAGGGGGGGGTGGTGTGAAGAAAATGAGTTTTTTTTTATTGGAAGGAAAATTAAATGATTTTCGTTGTCGTTGTTGTTGTTGTTGTTGCTATCGTTTATTGTTGATCATCTTTTGATGGAATCATCATAAATGTAGACAATTTTTTTAAAAAGAAATTCTGTAGACATTTTGGCGTTGTTGTTCTTCTAGTCTAAAGTGTTTCTCTTATCAGTTTATTATCATCATTATAATGAAAGAAGTTAGAAATGTAATGATTATTGGTTGCTAAGTTAATAATGTGGAGATAATAAGTGTCGGGTAGAGACAGATATATATTTCAATACAATGAAAGATGATCACGCAATTTCGTGGATTGATTGAAGTTAGACATTAACATCGTTGGATGTCGACTCAGTGGTCTAGTAGGTAGAGCGTTTGCATGCAAGAATGAAAGCTCTGAGTTGGAATCTCGCGAGCGAGATCGTGGATCACAATTGATTGATCACTGGATGTCGATCAATGTTATGTGTGTCAAGTCCTTATTATTAGTGTAGATCGAATGCTATCGATCATGTTGCAATGTCACCGCCAGTCTAGGTGACTTGACATTGCGAGCACTATATATTGAGATTATATGGTGGTTGGAGGTAGTCGACAGGAAACCCTGGACCCGGGTTTCGTGCTATCTGACACTCGTCAGCAAGGTGTACCTGTAATCTTGAGGTAACTGGTGCTCTCTGGCGAGTTCAATCTTGTGTCACCCACCTTCACAGTCACAGACGTTACCACTGAGAGTGATTTGTGAATACACACTGCTGAGGATTCTCACAATAGGATAAGACGGCTGTTCAGTACTTCCAGATTTTCATTGGTAGTCTAACATTAATCGGTTCATGATCTCAATCAATAATAGTATAAAATTATTATGTTTTGTTTAAAAATTGTGTGCCCAGTCAACTTACTTGAATATTTAAGCTACCTGTTTCTTACCATCTGGATATTTATTCTCTTGTTTGTTTTAACAGATCATTATGTTTGTTAAGTGCATTAGCTATTCAGGTACGTTTGTGAAGAGTGTACTATCCTTTGTTGTACAAGTTATAAAAGAGCCTAAGCAAAGACATCGTGGTTGCTGACACTATGTATCGAAAGGAATATACATTATTCAGATGTCAATTCCTAAACTAATAACATCTAATTGGTGATCACTCAATATTGATCGTCAGGATCGATCAAGAAGTAAGAAGCAGAAACTTGTTGAAATTAACTAGTCGTTAAGTAATGATCAATGTCATTTTTATCTAGTCCTTAAGTATTTATCGACTTCTGTTCATCAAATTGAAGTGTGATCATATTTTAGACTGTGAGACTAAGTGAAAAAGGTTCAAGTTTTATTAGAAGAATCAGTTTCCTCGAAATTTCAAGTGTACTTTGATAGATTCAAGTATCAACAAGCATAAATATAACCCAAGAGGCATTTTTTGATGATTACCATTGAGTGGAACTCGTCACTGTGCATCAACTTCATTGATTATGAAAAGGTATTTGACAGTGTAGATAGGAGGACGTTATGGAAAATTCTTCGACACTAGGAGTTCCTGAGAAGATTGTCTGTTATGACCTTGGATGTCTGACTTTTCGATCACACGACTTATCTACCAATCCGAATACGACTTATACGAATCTTCACACTAGGCCAACCAATGACGTTCAACCGGTGTGGGCAGTTTAGCGTCCTTATTGGTCCTATGTCCTACGAGCCCTTCCACTTGAGTCCAGAACAAGATACCAGCTTCCGAATCAGAGCAGATCGTTTATTTCAGGCATACTTGGTTTATATATCAATCATACAGACCGCAACGTACCATAAAATAGGAAATAATATTTGTACACAAATAAGCCCAAGAAGTGGCTGTGAATGTGGGAGGCAGTAGTTAATAAACTGAACATAACTTAAGAACCGTAAATCGTACAATAATAAATTATAGATCAAATAAAGCTTATCATAAAAGGAATATAAATATCCATAGTGTAATTGTTGAGTAGTTATACAATAAGAATATTTATAGAATATTAGTCCATGAATAGTCCTCGGAAGTTACCTGTAATTTAATCTTCACCGGATATAACATTGTCAACATTATTCGAAACTCATACGACGGACTACAGTGCAAGGTCGTACATGGAGGATAGCTGACAGATGTATTCCAAGTAAGGACCGGAGTCAGACAAGGCTGTCTACTTTCTCCCTTCCTCTTTCTTCTGGTAGTCGACTGGATTATGAAGACCTCCATATCTGAGGGAAAACACGGAATACAATGGACAGCTCAGAACCAATTAGACGATTTGGATTTCGCAGATGACCTAGCCCTCCTATCGCATACATTGATGAACAATGAGGATCAGATGCAGACGTCCTGGCGAGGATCGGCAACGCAAGGACAGCATCCCTACAATTGAACAACATATGTAATCCAAAACAACTTTCAACTAATATCAAAGTGAGAATCTTCAATACGAACGTCAAGGCAGTTCTACTGTACGGAGCTGAAACTTGTAGAACTACTACAACCATTATCAAGAAGGTACAAGTATTTATAAATAGTTGTCTACGCAAAACACTCAACATGCATTGACCGGATACCATTAGCAACAGCATTTTGTGGGAGAGAACACATCAGCTTCCAGCTGAAGAGGAAATTAGGAGAAGACGTTGGAAATGGATAAGTCATACATTACGCAAATCGTCAAGCTACATCACAAAGCAAGCCCTAACTTGGAATCCTGAATGGAAGGGAAGAAGTGGAAGGTCAAAGAACACATTAAGCCGGGAAATAGAATCAGATATGAAAAGGATGAATAACAACTGGAAAGAGCTGGAAAGGATTGCTTGGGACAGGGTTGGATGGAGAATGCTGGTGAGAAGCCTATGCTCCTTCACGAGGAGTAACAAGCGTAAGTAACCATTGATTACCAAATATATTTGAAGTTAAATTAGATGTTCAAACAGTTAGATTGAGTAATCTTTCATGAAAATAAGCAAAGTAGGACATTTATGCCTTATACAGTTGGGATGCCTTAGTTACCATTTACAAGTTAAGTCAATTGATACTATCATATAATGTTTATTCAAAATTATTTGAACTGGTGACTGATCTGGTTTGGTTCAATTTCATGAATATGTTTTCATGGTAAATTGATATCACTTCCAAAGAATATGGTGTGTCCTATTGATGTCGATAGATCTATAAGTAGTATGTCTCGTCAATCGACAGTGAAATACTTGATGGAAACAAGTTAAGAAGATCGAAGTAAAAAGAGAATGAGGATAGAGATTTATAGTTTTGGAAACGAAAGAATATTCAAGTTTAAGACGATTAATTAACATTTTACAAATGAAGTATTTAATATCAGATGGGTTTTGTGGATATTATAGTAATTTCAATGGTTAAGATCATGAGACAATTGAAGTTAGACCATCATGGAAAACTTGGAAGCATTCGGCAGCTGTTCCATCCTATTGTGGCAGTACGCAGTGACAGTACGCATCCACAAACTCGCTCCCTACGAGATTCGAACACACGACATACTGGTTTCGCATGCGACCACTTAACCACTAGACCACTGATCTGGCCGACATTCAACGGTGTAAATGTCTAAATTCAACTAATCCACAAAATTCAGCAACACATCCACCATTGTCATCAGTGAGTTACTATCTCACAATAGGTCTGGTTGAACTCTATTGGCTTCAAGAGATATATCCTGGAGTTCTAGTTTTCGAATTTCACAGGTGGAGAGGTTGTGGATGCGCACTGCCACTGAGAAGTCTCACAATACGAGGAAACGGCCGTCCAGTGTTTTCAGGTTTTCCATGATGGTCTAACTTCAATTGTCTCATGATCTCAACTAATGAAATGACTATGATATCTTCCACATACATCTTAAACGATGAATTTAAATCGATCATTGATTTATTCTTTTAACATACAATTCACAACCGACAAAAGTACCATTGATATATCATATGCAATGCATATTTATACTGATTAAACAGTAAAAGATCTAGATCAATGAACAAATCTCCACCGAAACTTATTCACTTGTGCTATAAATCTTCTCTACAATTTAAAGTTTTGAAATTCACATGACAGATTAATTTCAACCAAACAATAACTATTGATAACCGCATCGTCATAGATAAATGATACATGGTAATTTCAATTTCTCAATCATGTACACTGATAATGTTATCAATTGATCATAGTGTAAGATATTTCTTTCAGTCCATTGTAATTGTATTACAAAATGATGGTTAGAGGTAGTCAACAGGATAATCTGGACTTAGGTTGCATACTATTTGACACTCGTCAACAAGGTATATCTGTAATCTTGAGGGAACTGATGCTCCCTGATAGATTCGTTCTTATATCATCCAGTTTCATAGTCAGAGATGTTACCACTGAGATATTCAGGCAACGAATGATCTCCTGTAAGACTGAGATATATTCACAATTGATTGATTACTACCCAATGTGTTAGGTTTGAAGCTATCACGAGTTCACTGAATCGGCGAACGAGAAGCTAGACTCGGTGACCAAATACCAGTAAGCGTCCCAGCCCCGCTAACTAGAGGGAGAAGTTCAAGCTTCGGATGAGAGAGTATATTCTGCAAATAGCCAGAAACGAGCGATAACAACATACACAATCCAAAACATATATATATACAGTAAAAAACCGTCCTTGGGGAGAGTTACCAAATAGCATACTACAAGACACAACGGACCAATAGCATTTAAGATATTTCCCAATGGGAAATACAACATGAATGAAGGTGACATGAGCGCTTTTGGAGTGAAGACAAAGACATTTAAATTTTCTAAATAAAATTACAAAATTAGATCTTTTCCCCAAATGAGTTCTGGGGATCTAACGTCCCCAACACAATAATCGATCAATATAATGCACATAATGTCAAGTTATCTAACCTAGTGTTTACATTGCAATTTGATCGATAGCATTCGATTTGCATTATAAAGAACCTGACACACATGATGACATTGATCATTTACCCAGTAATCAACCAACTGTATAACCAGGAATATAGTTTTTCAAATGATGCCAATGGCTTACCAACTCAATCTTTACTTTTAACTAACAGTTGTATACTTCCATAAAAAACACTTAAACATTATCAAGAAGTAGGTGATTTTCATCAACACCACTTGATTTTGTCATTTGTAAGTTGAAGAACATAAGAAAGAAATATAGATGGATAATGGCTAAAATATCTTTCATTTCCTTCTTTTCTCTTCTTTGCTTTTCTTTCTTTTCTTTTCTCTTCTTTTCTTTTCTTTCTATTTATCAAGTATTTGCATAGCTGGATCAAATGTTTCAAGTTTTAATTCTTCTTTTGAAGAAGTAAACATTTCGGTTTTTCTATAGGACTCCATTCATTCATTCAGTCATTCAGTCAGTTCGTTAGTCACTTACTTAGTTACTTACTTCCTTGTTTACTTACCTCTACTTGACGACACAAATTAACATTTCATGAAAGATATTCTCAATTGAAATTGTTTTACTCAATCGAATAGAAAAAAAAAATTTTTTTTTGTGTGTGGTTTTTTTCTTCTTCTCAAAACAAAGAAAGAAAAAAAAACAATAAGTGTGAATGGAATCTAGGTGAGAAAAGGATTTTCCCTTTTTTTTCTTCTTTTCAGGTGATCGTTATATATGTATATATATATATATATATGATGGAATAGAATTCACTTATGAAGTATACTTCAAATGAGAAAGAGAGGGTGGAGGAGGGAAGGATGAAGTGAGTATACATACACTGTTAGGAAAATCGATATATGTAATAGGGTGAAGTAACGTAAAATAAGCGGGTGGTGGGAGGGGAAGAGTGGGGGCGGGGTACTGATATTTTTCAATATGATGAAGAAAATAATCCTATAAGATTCATAACTATTTATAATTTTTATAGAGAAATCATTTCAATGAGAATCAGTGAAGATACTAAAAGATAAGTGTTGTTTGGATTATAGAAGAGAAATATGGAGATGTGGAAAGATGAAGCGTTTCTTTTCTTTTCTTATCTGTGATCTAGTTTAAGATTAGTGACTAGTGAGTAGTTATGATTCATTGTTAGAGATTGAACTGAGAGTATTCAACAGAATCAGAATGGAATGGTCAACATTCTTGAAATCATGATAAATCCACAATTTTACATATGGTTATTGATAAGTGTTACTATGCATTCCAATGTGATATCAAATGTAATAAATGAGAATACAAAAATTACGGAAATATCTTAGTAAAATCTATGAACTGTACAGTAACTACTTTATTTCAAGGGTTAAGATTATGAGTCAGTTGAAGCACTGGACGGCCGTTTCCTCGTATTGTGAGACTTCTCAGTGGCAGTGCGCATCCACAACCTCTCCACCTGTGAAATTCAAAAACTAGAACTCCAGGATATATCTCTTGAAGCCAATAGAGTTCAACCAGACCTATTGTGAGATAGTAACTCACTGATGACAATGGTGGATGTGTTGCTGAATTTTGTGGATTAGTTGAATTTAGACATTTACACCGTTGAATGTCGGCCAGATCAGTGGTCTAGTGGTTAAGTGGTCGCATGCGAAACCAGTATGTCGTATGTTTGAATCTCGTAGGGAGCGAGTTTGTGGATGCGTACTGTCACTGCGTACTGCCACAATAGGATGGAACAGCTGTCGAATGCTTCCAAGTTTTCCATGATGGTCTAACTTCAATTGACTCATGATTTCAATCATAAATGATATTGTTGCTTGGTAAGGGGTAGGTGGGTGGGTGGTTGGAGAAACGTGATTCTTTTCTATAGATAAGTCAATGTCATTCAGTGTATTCATATTGATTAGAAAGAATTCGAATAATATATACCTGTTTATTAAAGAAGAGTTTTACCAAAATGGTTACACCAAAGAGAAGAAACGGAGAAATTAACGAATATAAGTAAGTAATTAAGTAAGTAATCAAAGAAAGAAACCTCTATTAAGTAAATAATAGTGAATCTTACAATGCCAAAGGCTAAATTTTGTTTATAATTGTATAGGATAACATAGTAGATACAAAAAAAGAACGTGAATAATATCCGTTTATAGTGTAGACCAATCCATGTTTTTAGATAGTCTGTATGTTTATATATGTATGTAGATGTTTGATTTGATTAGCTCTCGAACCCCCCTCTCTCCCTCTCTCTCTTCATCGTTCTCTATTACTTTCTTTACTCATCATACTCTCACTTTAGATTAATTATCTTTCACTGTCATAGTAACTAAGTCGTAATTGATATTTACTTATTATTATTATTATTATTTTACTCGAGAATAGAGATAATTAAATGAGTCCAGAATTAGGCACAAAATTCTCTATGAAATTACATTATCATCCATAAGTAGATAGAAATAGTGGCTAGCAATAGAATCATGAACACGTGTTTCGTCCTTAGTGAGATTCGTCAGCCGAAAGTGCCAATTTTTCCGAGTGGATGTTCACACTGGAAGTCGAACCAAGTATGGTTTGTTTTAAAACTTTATCACGTTATCCATGATAGCTACTAGATTATGCAACAAGGTGAAGTTTAATGCGAGTACATCCAGTTGACAAGTTGCAAAATAGAATAAAATACGTGTTATGAATTCCACTGCCAATCATTTTCTATCTATGCTTATAGTGTTTGTGACCTAAGGGAATATCGAGGAAATCCGTAGAAGATATATATATATATAATTGGCTTAAAGAGCATTTGATCTGACCTTAGCAACAGACAACTACATTACTACTTAGATGGTGGTTGGAGATAGTCGACAGGAAACCCTGTAGCGCACACAGTGTCGAGTCACCTAGGTCGGTGGCCACATTGTAACATGGTCGATAGCATTCGATCTGCACTAATAAGGACTAGACACACAATCAATTGTGACAACACTATTTACTACACATTTATCAATTAATGTGAAAAATCCCAGACCAGTAGTAGATCAGTCATGATTCGAATGATTCTATAGTAAAGTCTCTTATTATGACATTGTGTGTAACACTGGTTAAAATCCCATACAATATATATATACCCTTAATATTAACACAAATATAGAACCAGTATTTCCTGTCGATTGATTATGACTATCTAAGTAAGTAAGGTCAGTTCATGAAACAAAACTTACACTAGAAAAACATTTACATTCCCAGAAGCACACAACAATACTGAAGTTATACATAGAAATCTACTCTTCAATCTACTATCATCTTAATAGTAAGATACCATTGTTATACGCCTGTGTCGAGCTCATACACAAACACACACACACACAAAGTGAGAATGTGCGGTATGTCAAAGTTATTAACGGATGTCTTCTTTTCTAATGACCGATATTTTTCTCTTGCAAAGAAATTATAGATTATTAGAAAGAGGGTTTTGTGGAGATTGTAGTAAATTAATAGTTGAATTCATGAGTCGATTAGAGCTAGATCACCATAGAAAACCTGAAACTACTGGATGGTCGTATTGTCCTCCTCAGCAGTGAGCATCCATGATTTCACCTCGCGAGATTCGAACGCAGGACCTATCCGTCTCGTGTGCGAACGCTTAATTACTAGACAACTGAACCGGCCGGTATCCAATCGTGTTAATGTTTAACTTCAACTAATGCATGAAGTTGAATCATCATCCACCCATTGTCTTCAGTCATTAATTGCCTCACAACAAACACGGTTGAACTCCACTAGTTATAGCTTCTCATTAGAACTCCAAGAAATTCCATGGGTAGGATCATGGATAGACACTGCTGAGGAGTATCATACTAGGACTCATGTATTCAACTGTTCAAATATTCATTGAATATATTCCTTTTAATCAAATTGTGATAGAATTTATTGTCAACAAGTTAAACGTTCTCTTCAGTTAAAGTATCATATTCCATACATGAAAAGAAATGAATTATAGACGTTCAATTTGTTTGCTAATTTATATCATAACCAACTAACTAACCAACTTGTCGACTATTATTGTTATTTGAACACATAAATATTGGTACAAGAGGGCACCAACTACATATGTGCCACACAAAACAATGAGAATTTGTAGAGTAGAAGGAAAAAAAAGAAAAGGTAAGGAGCGTAAAAAAAGAACATTAACGAACAGATTAGTGTAAGGTAGCGTAGTAGTAATAAAAATGGGGAAAACGGAAAGGTACAATCAGAAGAAATCCTTCATTTAAGGAAGATACAACTACTTTTTATGAAGAAAGTAAAAGAAGGTTGCAGCACGATCGCCACTGGCTTCTATTCTGAGCCATATCTGATAACGTCTCTAGCCACTGTGTCACACTATCTCTCGGACTCCATCCAGGGAGTCGTAAAGGACCAACACAAGCCAGCTCTTTGCAGCTTTCTTTCATACCACGACACCATGTCATACACTAACAACCTCTCCGCTTTTTCCAACCAGCGAATGTCCGGCGCTTTAACCAGATCCCAAACCAATGGTGCATATGGGCTCCAGTATCCTGACAGAACAAATGACATATGAACCAATCGTTGATCACCGACTACCATGGGACTGCATCTCCTCACGATGCTTCACTACATTGTGGGTTAGACCTTTAGGTCAAAAGCTCAGGGTGTGGTCCCCTAAGAAAATCTCCTGCTTCGATCTGGGTACCCGGGCATTATCACAATTCACACACAAATATAATGAAAATGATGATATTTCTCCAATCAATTGTAGAAAAAACTAAGTAACTAACCGACTAGCTGACTGACTTGTCGATTAATCAAATAACCAACCAACCAACTAACCAACTAGCTAGTCAATTAACTAACCGACTTTTCGACTAACTAACTAACTAACTAACTAACTAACTAACTAACTAACTAACTAACTAACTTACTTACTTACTTACTTACTTACTTACTTACTTACTTACTTACTTACTTACTTACTT
>OX104148.1:1875301-1990301 GCA_944474815.3 Schistosoma curassoni | reverse complement strand
GTATGGCCGAGAGTGAGGTGGGCCCACTCTTCCTCTCGAAATGCTCTCACACGGTCACGCGTATACAGCCTCTGTAAGGGAAGTCCTACTCACTGCCTTCTCGTGGCGGGGGTGTTGGTTATGAAATTGAGAGGATGAAAAGCGAATGTCCGGCGCTTTATTCGGTTCAAAAACCAATGGTGGACATGGACTCCAGTATCCTGCGGGAACAAATGACGTATGAACCAATTGTTGGTGACCGGCTACCATGGGATTGCATCTCTTTAGGTGACTCCACTGCCTTGTGGATCAGACCTTCAAGTCGAAGGCTTCGGGTGTGGCCCCCTAAGATAACCACCTGCTTCGGTCTGGGCACCCGGGCAGTATCCCAGCCGTCACACAAATCAAATGAGGTTTGTGTGGCGCATATGTATTTGGTGCCTCCTTGGATCAATATCTCTGAGTTGGATAGTTTGGTCGTGGAGCTTTCATCGTTTTTCTGAACGACATCATCACCAGCACAATCTTCAGATAGAAGTCACTTCCAGTTCAGAGAACAAAACTTCATCAAAATCATCCACCTAAGCTACAAATCTTCACCATCTCAAAATTTAGCTACTGAGTCCTAATATAAGCAAATAGTACCAAATGAATTAGAAAGTAAATGAGATCATTATAAACGTTTATCTTTTTATTATAACAATAGATAGTTATTTGATTATGGTATAGGACTATTCAGTAGTTTGGATTCAAGATCTTTAAGGGATTGAACCCATAATATTATTCACTTGGTATTGTTTGGCTTGTAACTACCCATTGAGGTTCAAGACTCCAATGGATCAGACTGTTATTGTCATATGTGCATACTGTGCGTATGCCTCGATATTACCTTAATTCACAAGCAATTTGTAAGCAATGATGGATAATGGCTAGTAGTGGAATCTAGTTTGGCACGTTTCGTCCTATTTGGGATTCGTCTATTTACTTAAATCATAACTAATAAACTGTTGAAAACTAGTCAACCAATGGACAGTAATTTCACTCTATTTCTGGTACTACTTAATACTGAACACATGAATTTACAAGGGGTCGAGATCAAGATCATAAAGGTTTTTTAATGTTAGACAACTGTGCCAGTATCTAGTTACTTGAAGTTTTGATCAATTTTAATCGATTCATAATACTATGAAACAAGTATTCATAGTCAGCGATAATATCTATCTTACTGTATGATCGGACGATTCACTGAGGAGAATATATGAGGGGATAACAAGCTGTACAGACACAACATGTAGTTTATTAATCTTTCATTTGAATTATTTTTTCTGGTTAGCGTTTTTTTAGCGAGTTAGTTTTCTACAGGATGGGGTGGCAAACCGTATGCCCAACCCTCTACCTTTATTCCAACTTGAAACCGGCAGTAACCCAAGAAGGGCTCTAGGCGGAGATATTTACAACTGAATAACATCTGGAACTCAAAACAATTGTCTAGATATTAGAACTAGAAAGAAGTGCCCAGAGCAGAATGAGTTGTAGAATGCTGGTCAGTGGCCTATGTTCCATTGGGAGTAATAAGCCTAAGTAATTAAACAATCTTTCATTTAAAGGAAATATTATCCATTGTTTGATGGAGAGTAGTATTGAAAGTTCTAGCAAATTAAAACTTTCCATACAGTAAGTATTCAGATAACCTACCATAGTGTTGTAAATTTTGCCTATACTAGCAATAATGGGTCCTTTCAATCCAATCTCTAGATGCAGTAATAAACGATAACTTATCCAAAACTTATCCTCTTTCAAATCATCTATCATAACATTATAAAAGCTAAGCAAATATCTTTGATAACTGATAGTTTTCAGCCTCAAAAGTTTAGATGATAGTGAACATGCAATACACGAGTATTACTTACTTACTTACGCCTGTTACTCCTAATGGAGTATAGGCCACCGACCAGCATTCTCCAACCCATTCTGCCCTCTGCCTTCTTTTCTAATTCCATCCAATTCTTGTTCATGTTTCTCATGTCTATCTCCATTTCCCAGCGTAATGTGTTCTTTGGTCTTCCTCTTCACCCCCCCATTGACCTTGAGGATTCCATGTGAAGGCTTGTCTTGTGACGCAGTTTGGTGATTTCCTCAATATGTGTCCTGTCGATTTGCAGCGATTCTCCCTGATTTATTCATCCACTGGTTTGTTCTGTTCCACAATAGGTTGTTACTGAAAGCGTCTGGCCCACGGACCAGAAGCATTTTGCATAGACAACTATTAATAAACACTTGCATCTTCTGGATGATAACAGGTTTCAATTGGAACCTAATTCGGTTATATTTCAGTGAATGTTAGTTAGCATATATCTAGTTAATTATCAGAATCGAGATTTGTCGAGATTTTAGTAGTTAGTTGATAGTTGATTTCTTGATTCGATCTAAGCTAGATCACCATTTAAAAATCTCGATGCATTCAATGACCATTTCATCTTAGAAAATGACACCTCACCAGTGCACATTCACGATCCCTCACACAGAACTTGAATCCAGTGCCAATTGACGTTAGACATTAGCACCTTGGATAACATTTCAGTGATCTAGAGATCAAGAGTTCACGTGCAAGATAGAAGGTGATAAGTTCGGGTCTCTCTGATTTAGGATCGTGAATGTGTAATGTTGAGAAGTCGCATACTAATATAAAATGCCCATCCAATTCTTTCCATTGATTAGATTGATTCATGAATTCAACTATTCAAATATATCAAAATGGGTTTTGTGGAGATTTTTTTTAGAAATTTCACTTGTTGAAATCATAAGTCAATTGAAGCTAGACCACTATAGAAATCCCACACCCTGTGGGATCGTGGATGCGCACTGCTGAAGAGTCCCATACTAGGACGAAACGGCCGTCCAATGCTTCCAAGTTTTCCATGGTGTTCTAGCTTTAATTGACTCATGATTTCAACTATTCAAATATAGTTCATTAATAGGAAATGATATACATCAAAAGGATATTAACACCATTTAATGAGTTTTAAACATACAAATGGCTTAAAATTGGGATAATATTGAAGAAAACCCATAAAATTGTTGTGTTTCTTTTTAAATGTATCCATTAATTGTACATATGAATTCCTATAAAACTAGTTTACTGAATTTCATCATTTCATTCCCATACATCTAACTAACATTTGATGATACACCTTCATATACAAGTTTTCCCAATTCAATAATTCATAATAGATATACACGTTTATCTATTTCTAACAAGTTGAACATATGTAAGTCATTCTTCAGAACTTACAATGGATTGATCACTGAATAGTGATCAATGTCATGGGTGTTAAGTCTTTCTTAGTGCAAATTGAATGCTATCGATCAAGTTGTAATGTGGTCACTAGTCTAGGTGACTATGTGTGATCAATCAGTTGTGATTACATCTCAGTCTTACAGAAGGTTGATCGCGGCCCGGATAGCTCAGTGGTAACATCTCTGACTGTGAAGCTGAGTGATACGGGGTCGAGTCCGTCAAGAATCATCAGTTCCCTCAAGATTACAGGTACACCTTGTTGACAAGTGCCAAGTAGCACGAAACCTGGGTTCAGGGTTTCCTCTTGATTACCTCTAACTAACGTCTTATTCTTCAGAACTATTCTACATTGTTTATTGAAGAATCGACGTGGATTAATTAATTGGTTGGTTAAAGTTAGACATCATTAACACTGTTGGATGTCGGCCGGCTCAGTGATCTAGAAGTTAAGCGTTCACGTGCGAGACTAATAGGTCCTGGGTTCGTATCTCGAGAGATGGGATCATGGATGTGCACTGCTGACGAGTGGAAGCTACGTATTTGTAGAGACTGTAGTAATTTCAATAGTTGAGATCATGAGTTAATTGAAGCTAGATCATCATTGAAAATCTGGAGGCATTGGATGGCCGTTTCCACTTACTGTAAGGTTCATCAATAGTGTGCATCCACGATCCCGCCTCATGAGATTCAAATGGAGGACCTATCAGTCTCGCACGCCAACGCTTAACATCTAGACAACTGAGTTAGCCGAAATCCAATGATGTTAACGATGTCTAACTTCAACTAATCCACAAAATTGAGCTACACATTCATTATTGTCTTCAGTGAGTTACTATCTCACAACAGATTCGGCTGAACTTTACTGGTCATTACTTCTCACTAGAACCCCAGGAAATTCCTCTTAAAGTCAGTCACTAATGGTCATTTGTTGATTAATATGAGAAGAGGTCTTTGTGGATATTATAGTAATTTCAATGGTTCAGATCATGAGTGATACAAATAGCATTTACTTATACTACACCATAACACACACACAATGCGCACTGCTGAAGAGTTCCACAATAGAACAAAACGGTAATCCAATGCTTCTAGGTTTTCCATGATGATCTAGCTTCATGATCTCAATCATTAAAAAACATTTTATGTATACAATTTCAGATTGATATCATGAATAAATCAATATTTGACCACTATTGAAAACTTCAAAGTACTCACAATTGATTGATCGCACATAGTGCACGTAATGTCGAGTCACCTAGACTAATGACCATATTACAACTTGATCGATAGCATTCAATTTGCACTAAGAAAGACTTAACACCCATGACATTGATCACTATTCAGTGATCAATCCATTGTAAGTTCTGAAGAATGACTTATATATGTTCAACTTGTTAGAAATAGATAAACGTGCATATCTATTATGAATTATTGAATTGGGAAAACTTGTATATGAAGGTGTATCATCAAATGTTAGTTAGATGTATGGGAATGAAATGATGAAATTCAGTAAACTAGTTTTATAGGAATTCATATGTACAGTTAATGGATACACTGTCCACTACCTCCAACCACCATCTAATCTCAATATATAGTGCACGCAGTTTCGAGTCACCTAGGCTGGTGGCCCCATTGCAACATGGTCGGTAGCATTCGATCTGCACTAATAAGGACTTGACACACATGACATTGATTGCCACTCAGTGATCAATCAATTGTGAGAAGATCTCAGTCCTACAGAAGGTCAGTCGCAGCCCGCATAGCTCAATGGTAACGTCTCTGACTGTGAAGCTGGATGACATGGGATCGAATCTGCCAGGGATCAACATGTCCCTCAAAATTACAGGTACACCTTACTGACGAGTGTCAAGTGGCACGAAACCCGGATCCAGGGTTTCCTGTCGACTACCTCCAATCACCATCTAACTTCAAAGTACTAGATGACCATTTCATTCTAGTATAGGACTTCTCAATAATGCTTATCTATGATCTTACACCAAAAGGGATTCGAACCCATAACTTTCAGTTTTATGATCGTACGCTTAACTTGTAAACTACTGAACTGATATCTTGGATTATTTCAATATTCATAGGTTGTATAACAAACACAAACACACACACACACACGCACACACTCACATCGCATTTTTTATCCTTTAATTTTTCTCTTAGATTCAATGAATATCATCATCACCATCACCACCACCATCATTATTTTGATGAATCCAGAATTAAATGTCACCTTTTTTGTGAGAGGTAACATGTTTACCTCACTAACTAATTGACACTTGAATAGGAAGAAGTGAAAAACAGATTATTATTATTATTATTATTGTTATTATGGATCGATATTATAATATATTGATTTGTTCATAATTGAAGCATTCAGGGATCAATCCATTGTGGATACATTTCAGTCTTACAGGAGATCAGTTATGGGCTGGATAACAAAGCGGTAACGTCTTTAACTATGAAGCTGGGTGACACCGTCAGGGAGCACTAGTTCCCTCAAGATTACAGGTATACTTTGCTGACAAGTGCCAAGTAACACGAAACCCGGCTCTAGGGTTTCCTGTCGACTACCTTCAACCACTATCTAATCATCGTGGTAACGTCTCTGACAGTGAAACCGGGGTGACGATATAGATACCTGAATTTCATAAAGGATAATAATTCCCTAAAGATTATAATGATTTCTTGTTGATGAATGTTAAATAACATCAAAACTAGATCAAGTAAGATTCCTTATTGATTATTTTTAGTTACCAAAGTAACTCAACATAGTGTATGTATCATTTAACCTAATGAGCACATTGGAAATTTAATGAGTAGAACTTAATCACCATGAAAGAACCTAGAAGAACATGAAATTATTTATTGATCAATGATCAGTCATTTGTAAGTTCATTTATTTATTTATTTATCTAAACCCATAAACATCTGTACAAGGAGACACCGAACAGATATACGCAACATAAATCATTCGATTTGTATGAGGGCTGGGATACTGTTCAGGTGCCCAAACCGAAGCAGGTAGTTTTCTTAGAACGCCAGTATTTGACCTAAAGGTTTAATCCACAAGGCATTGGAGCAACGTTTGGAGATGCAGTCCCATGGTAGTCGGTCACCAACGATTGGTTCATACGCCATTTGTTCCTTCAGGATACTGGAGCCCATACTCACCATTGGTTTGGAATCAGTGTTTTCCAACTTCCCTAGATGAATTCTCCGTGTCAACCAACCCGGTTAAAACGCTGTATATTCACTTTTCATCCTCTTAATTTTGTAAGCAACACCCGCGCCACGAGAAGACAGTGAGTGGGACTTCCATGACAGAGGCTATATACGCGTGGCCATATGAGAGCATTTCGATAGAGAGAGTTGACTCTCCCCACTCTCGGCCGTACCAAGGCATTTGGAAACATATCAACTTAGTTGTTTTTATGATCAAGTTCTTACTCCAAAATCTGAAGATCTTAAGTTCATTCCTTGATGAAATCATGGATCTACATTACTATCAAGCTGTATCATACCAATAGAAACCAGCTGTCTAGACCTTTTTTTTTCCACATAGTTTTTTTACTTGTTATCTAACGAAAGTCAACTGATGATATAAACTACACATTATGAAACTGTTGTATTGATTTGATTTGTATTACACTAAATGTCGTACGTTTTTCAAACTATTTCCATCTCTTATTCATTCTAACTCATTTTTATCATTTTTCTCTTTTCTTTTTCTTCTTCTTCTTCTTCTTCTTCTTCTTCTTCTTCTCCTTCTTCTTCATCATTGATTCTTGTTTTTATATCACCGGAAGAATGTAAATTATTCAAGCATAATATACACATAGATGATATACATAGATTTGTAAAATGACCAGTCTATACATTCAATCCATTTAATGTACGCATAGACAACAACAACAACAACAAGAAAAGAAAACTGTACTTTATTGTAATAACAAGCAACAGAGGGTTACTATTTCCCCCCTCTTTACCCCCCTTCTCTCTCCTCCTCCTCTCTCCATCTCTTTGTTTCTAAAATCCATTCATGTATTGTGAGAAAAATTACAATACTTAAAGTAGATTATTATGTCAAATGAATAAATGGAACGAAACAAAAAAAAAAACACATACTGAATAGACAATTGTCTGATAGACATTCTTTTTTTTGCAATGTAAATGATAATATAAGCTATAAATTGTCTGTTATGCTATTTAAAGACCCTGGATATTTTGGTGGATTGGTTGAAGTTAAACATTGACACCGTTGGATGCCAGCCAGCCATCTCAGTGATCTAGTTGGTTAAGCGCCTGGCGCGACACTAATAGGTCCTGGGTTCGGATCTCGCCGGTTGCGGGATCGTGGATGCGCACTGCCACTAAGGAGTCCTAGACTAGGTCGAAACGGCCATCCAGTGCTTTCAGGTTTTCCATGGTGTTCTAGCTTCAACTGACTCATGATTTCAATCAGTGAAAAAAGAATAGTTTAAATACTAATGGAATTTCAAATGATATCATGAATGGATGATAAAGATAGGTATCTACCTTAGTACAATAGAAGATGGTCGCGAAATTTCGTGGATTAGTTGAGGTTAGTTAACATGAACACTGTTGGATGCTGGCTAATTGGTTTAAAGGTTAAACGTTGGCTTGTGAAACAGAAGTTCGTAGGTTCTAATCTCGTGTGAGGGATCATAGATGGGCCTCGTTGACGAATCTCTTACTGGGATGAAATGGCTGTTCAATGTTTCCAGGTTTTCAATGGTGGTCCAACATCAATTAGTTCATAGTCTCAATCAAAAAGAATGGATGAATGTTAGATAACCATTGAATGGCCGCTTCGTCCTAGTATAGGAGTCGTCAGTAGTGTGCAGCCATGATCCTACACGGGAGATTCAAACCTCACGACCTTCTATATTGCGCGCGAACGCTTAACCTCCAGACCACTGACCTAGCATCTAAAGGAAGATGATCAAATAATATCTTGGATTGGTTGAAGTTAGATATTAACACCTTTCGATGATGGCTCAGTGGTCTAGATGTCAAGCGTTGGCATGGATTCCAATCCCACTTGAGTGATCATGGGTGCGCATTACTGACGAATTTTTTATTAGGATGAAACGGCCGTCCAATATGCCCAGGTTTATAATGGTGGTCCAATATTGATCGTTTCATGGTTTTAATGAGATTCAACAATCTCCACGATCCAGAACTGAAAAAAAACTTTTAAAGTTAACTTCAGATGTGTTAATAAGGTATTGTGATTCCCCATATTTGATATTCACTACTGAAAATGATCATTCTCTGTTTCCATGTGTACATCCTGTGTGAATTACCTCAATATAGTCTTTAGTTACGAGTTTAAGAATATAACTGCAAGTCCAACCTGCATCTACTGCATTTCACGGATTCCAAGCACCTCCAGCTTGTATCTCTTCATATCTTCAGCAATTTGGAAGACTCTCCCAATCTCTTACATTGTAAGAGCATTCCATGTACCTGAATTATTGATTGTTCTGGTTGTCAGAAGGGGCTTCAAACTCACGACTTCCGAAGGAACTCAGCTTTCACCATGAGGTGTCATAACTCTTTTAAATGAAGACCTAACTCCCAGGGCAGAGTTTAAATTGTTTGAATTATTTTTTCTGGTTAGTTTTTTTTAGCGAGTTAGTTTTCTACTGGATGAGATTGCTAACTTTATGACCAACCCTCCTCCTTTGTCTGGGCTTGTGACCGCCAGTAGCTCCTGAGGGGCTCCAGGCGGAGTTGAGGGAAGCATCCAACTGGGTCAGAAAGAAAGCCCTCACATGGAACTCTCAAGGCCAAATGAGAAGAGGAACAACAAAGAGCACATTACACCGAGAAATGGAGAAACGCATGAGAAGAATGAACAACATTTAGATAGAATAAGAAAGGTAGTCTCAGGACAGAGTGAGTTGTAGAATGCTTGTCGGTGGCCTATGTTCCATTGGGAGTAACAGGCTTAAGTAATTAATAACTGCAAACAGAGTCTGGGACGTATGTCTCACCTATTTTTAAAACTCGTTAACTAGAGCTTCCTAGTAAAGATTCACGATAAGATACAAGTACATCCAATTGATGGGGTCTAAATAATAAGAGGGCACCAAATATATATGCTCCACACCATATTTGTGTGTGTGCGGGCTGTGATACTGCCCAGGTGCTCAGACCGAAACAGGTGGTTTTCTTAGGGGACCACAACCCGAGCCTTTGACCTAAAGGTCTAACCCACAAGGCAGTGGAGCATCGTGAAGAGATGCAGTCCCATGGTAGCCGGTGATCAACGATTGGTTCATACGCCATTTGTTCCCGCAGGATACTGGAGCCCATGTGCACCATTAGTTTGGGATCCGGTTAAAGCGCCGGACATTCGCTTTTCGTCCTCTCATTTTCGTAAACAACAGTAATGCCACGAGAAGGCAGTGAGTAGAACTTCCCTGACAGAGGCTATATACGCGTGGCCATGTGAGATCATTTCGAGAGGGAGGGAGGGCCCACCTCACTCTCGGCCATACCAGAGCATATGCCTCAGATTTCATCACTAATCAAATATTTAACATATTAAACTCACTATTAAATGACCAACAGAAATCATTCCTTCATCAGAAATGGGTAGTGACTGGCAGTGGAATCCAAGTTACGCGCTTTGTCCTATTTGGGGCTTGTCGATTGGATGTACCTTCATCCCGGAGTTTTTTACTCTTGGACTCGAACCCACTACCAAGCGCCACCAGATACCCTGGTACGGCCGAGAGTGGGGGGAGTCAACTCTCCCTCTCCAAATGCTCTCACATGGCCACGTGCATATAACCACTGCCAGGGAAGTCCTAATCACTGTTTTCTCGCGACATCACTGTTGTTTACGAAATTGAGAGGATGAAAAGCGAATATACAGCGTTATAACCGGGTTGGTTGACACGGAGAATTCATCTAGGGAAGTTGGAAAACCCTGATTCCAAACCAATTGTGCACATGGGTTCCAGTATCCTGAGGGTAAAATGGTGTCCGAACATATTGTTGGTCACCGGCTACCATGGGACTGCATCTCCTTACGATGCTCCACTGCCTTGTGAATCAGACCTTTATGTCGAAGGCTCCGTATGTGGGTACCTAAGAAAACCACCTGCTTCGTTTTGGGCGCTCGAGCAATATCCCAGCCCTCACATAAATCTCATTTGATTTGTGTGACGCATATCTGTTTGGTGCGTACTTGTACTAATATCTATATGTTCAAACAAATAATAAATAAATAACCATTCGCTTCAAACGATATTACGTTATCCACTTAGCTACTAAGTCTAGTTAAACATTAGCTTTTGCAATGGGGTGAAGTTTAAATTTATTTCTCATTGTTTATTTGAATGTTCCCATTGATGTTTAGGACCGCAATCAATCAGTCTGTTATTGACAAATGTACCTCCTGTTCAGATTGCCTTGATACTGCCATAAGTCAGAAGCATGAAAAGCAACTAACTAGCTTTAAATAGGATGAAACATGAATTGTGAATTCCACTACTAGACACTATCCATTTCTGTTTAAAATTCTTGTGAATTAAGGCAATATCGAGCCAATCCGCACAGTATGCACATATGTCAATATGAGACTGATCAATTGCAAGCTTAAAAATCAATGGGAAGATTCAAATAGACATATGATCGAACATCGGTCAGTGACTTATCTATGATTCAGAAAAACAATGCATCAAATCATTGAATTCCTGTTTAATTAATATTACTAGCGTCTTCTGGGATCACCAGGTAAGTAATAGTGAGGTTAGACACAGGGTATTATGGAATGATGGTAAATCAGTTGATGAGGTTGTGAATCTTCATTGACTGAGATGGTTGGGCCACGTGTTACGTATGCCTGAACACCGATTACCACAACGTGCAATGCTAACCGGTGTTCGGGATGGCTGGAAGAAAGTTAAGGGCGGCCAAACCAAAACGTGGCATCAGTGCTTGAAGACACTAACCTCTAGTCTGAGCCATGTTGGTAGATGCAGACTACTTAGTTGGGGTCCGCGTGACTGTCGTAACCAATGGTTGGAGACTCTTGGTGACATGGCTCGGAATCGATCACAACGGCGTCGGTGTATACACCCTCTGTCTTCTCTTAAACTAAGAGATTAAAATCACTTCATATCTTTCTTTCTACGAACTAATTCTTTCTTCCTGTACTGTATCCTCATATGCAATCTTTCTCCTATATATTACCACCTTTGACTTAACCACTTCTATGAATCCGGTGTTCATCTTGCTGTGCTAATTCGGTATGGCATCCTGAACCGATGCATATATGTGCCTGGTCCTACGTTGTAACTGACTGACTGACTTTTCGTGGAGAATCGCAAACCGCTCAATCATCAGTAATTGCATAATTTATAATACTGCTGAAACATTAAAACAAAATACTTTTTTCAATATTAAAATTTATAATCTCAATTTGATCATGACAAGCTTTTCACATAGTTTAATAAAATAAAACTAACTATACCATTAAAACAAGAAGAAAAAGGCGAAGAAGAAGAACAACAACGACAGCGACATGAAACAAACGCTCAGTCACTTGTCAGTCTGTGGTCACTCTGAGGACCGACCCCATAGCCCACTCTTGGTGAATCAGTAAGGATAGTGAGTGAGTAAATTCCATGACATCAGTCACTACATCGAGTGGATGTGATGACAGGTAGTATGGATTTAGGACTTGAAAATGGAGTGTGGAAAATATGGAACACTTCATGATTTTACGTGTTATCCTTGCACAGGAGCCATGCTTATCTTCTTGGTATCGTTCAAATTTTAGTATATGTGCCGCCGAAATGAACACGACAACAACAATACTAACAGCTGTTCAATGTTCAATGTAAGAGCGCCATTTCATTCTATTTAAAAAAACAATAATGAACATTTAATGTAACATTAAAATCAATTTAATATTTAAATACCTAATGAATAAACTTAGTTTCTTTCAGTCCTGCTTTTTTTTTCTTTTTTTTTTGAAGGAAGAAACTAAAAAAATTAATGACTCCATTAGTTATTTCAATAGTTGAAATCATGAGTCAGTTCAAGCTAGATCACCATAGAAAACCTGGAAGCACTGGCCGTCTGTTCCGTCTCATTGTGAGACTTCTCAGCAGTGTGCATCCACGACCCCACGGGATCGTGCTTCCGGGTTTTCCATGGTGGTCTAGTTTCAATGAACTCATGATCTCAACTGTTAAAATTACTACAATCTACACAAAACCCCTTCTGAGACTCTATTAGTTATTAGAATCTATACAATCCAATCATTTCATGAATACACTTTGTTATCATTATACAATAATAATACGTCAGAATGGGTTTTGTGGAGATTTTTTAGAAGTTTCACTGGTTGAAATCATGAGCCAATTGAATCTAGACCACCATTGAAAAACCTGGAAGCACTGAACGGCCGTTTCCTCCTAGTATGGGACTCCTCCATTCTGATAATAATCATCTGCTCACTAGTGACTGACTTCAGGAGACACTCGTGGAGTTCTAGTGAGAAGTCGTTACCAGTCGAGTTCAACCACGTCTGTTGTGAGATATCAGCTCACTGAAGACAATGGTGTACGGTGGCGCAATTTCGTGGATTGGTTAAAGTTACACATTAACACCGTTGGATGCCAGTCGGCTCAGTGGTCTAGTTGGTTAAACGCCTGGCGCGGGACTGACAGGTCCTGGGTTCGAATGTCTCGGGAGGCGGGATTATGGATGCGCACCGCTGAGGAGTCCCGTACTAGGACGAAACGGCCTTCCTGTGCATCTAGGTTTTCCATGGTGTTCTAGCTTCAATTGGTTCATGATTTCAACCAATATAATCATAATATGTATTAATAGTAGTAATATTAATAATAGTAATAATAATAAGGATACTAAGGGTATATATATATATAGATATATGTAACTATGTAGGTAGGTATAAACTAACAGTGGAAATATCTATTTGCCTATATTGATGTGTCTTGTTTTGGATTAGGAATTGTTTGTTTGTTTCCTTGTTTGTTTGCCTATGTGTGTTTTGATGTGATTGTTATGAATAAATTTTTATGACTTTAGTTTTATGACTGTTATTCATAAAAAGTCACATGAGTTCTTAAAGTCTATATATATAGATAGATATGTGTACAAATTTGTTCATTGGAAACCTAGATGGACTAAATAACCGTTTTGTTCTAGAATGATACTCTTCATCAGTGTACATTCATTATTCCACACCATAGGAACTTGAACTCAACACTTTTGGTTTCTTGGGCGAACGCTTAACTTGTAAATCACTGAGCCAACATTCAACAATATTCACGTTTCATTTCAACCGATCCATGATATTGATCGACCGTTCACTATTATCTTCAGTGACAATCGAACTGCACTGGTAGTCATGGCTTCTCATTAAAACTTCAGGAAATTCATCTTCAAGCTAGTTACTAATGAGTACACAATATTTAGGAGTATAGGGTTATAGAGATTATATTTATATGGAGATTATTATTCATATTAGTAAAAGGTTGTAGAGATTGTTAAGATTTGATTGAGATCATGAATGATTGATCAGTGTTAGACCATTATTGAAAAGTTAGATGGACTGGATGTCCGTTTCGTTCTAGTATGATACTCCTCACCAGTACTCATCCAAGACCTCAAGCGCAGAATTCGAACTCAGGACTTCCGTTCTCACAAATCAACACTTGATCTCTATACCACTGAGCTGACATTCAACAGTGTGAATGTCTAGCTTCAACCATTAAAATTACCACAATCTCCCCAAATATCAACCCTTATTATAACATGATTGTATTATATTTCAAGATTTTTACTTACCATAATCACTGGTTGAAATAATGAGTCAATTGAAGCTAGAACATAATGGAAAATCTAGAAGCACTGGGCGACCGTTTCGTTCTAGTACGGGACTCCTCAGCAGTGCGCATCCATAATCCCGCCCACCGCGAGATTCGAATCCAGGAACTATCAGTCTCGTGCCATGCGTTTAACCAACTAGACCACTGAGCCGGCCTGCATCCAACGGTGTTAATGTCTAACTTTAACCAATCCACGAAGTTGCGCCACCGTACATCATTGTCTTCAGTAAGTTCCTATCTCATAACAGACCTGATTGAACTCGACTGGTAACGACTTCTCACTAGGATTCCAGGAGTGTCTCCTGAAGTCAGTCACTAGTGAGCAGATGATTATTATCAGAATGGAGGAGTCCCATACTAGGAGGAAACGGCCGTTCAGTGCTTCCAGGTTTTTCATGGTGGTCTAGCTTCAACTGACTCATGATTTTCACCAGTGAAATTTCTAAAAAATCTCCACAAAACCCATTCTGATAATTACCATAATCAATTAAACTTTAATAATAATATCAGAAGGGATATTACTCAACATATGCTCACTAATGACCTGCCTCAAGAGGAATTTCTTAAAGTTCTAGTGAGAAGCGATGAACAGTGGAATTTAACCGGCTTTGTTGTGAGATAGTACTTCACTAATAACAATGATGAATGTATACCTCAATTTGGTGGATTAGTTAAAGTTAGACATTACCACAATTGGATGCCGGCCAACTCAGCGGTCTAGAGATCAATCACTCGCGTATGAGACCGACAGGTCCTAGATTTGAATCTCACGAAGCGGGATCATGGATGCACACTGTTGAAGAGTCCCACAATAGGACGAAATAGCCATCCAATACTCCTAGGTTTTTTCATAATGATCTAGCTTCCATTGTCTCATGATTTCAGCTATTCATAAAAGACAAAAACAAACAAACAAATGAATCATGGGTATATCATATCACAACAACAATAAACAACTGAATAATTAATCACTCAATTCTTCATTATGTTTGGTTTTGTCATTGATAATTGACTCATTAGTTGATAAGTTAGGTTGTGAAGATAAGACTTGAACAGCAAAACAAAAAAACTTGACCAAACTTTAAATGATTGACAGGCCTCTTCTTCTTCTTCTTCTTCTTCTTCTTCTTCTTCTTTATCATTTAAACATTGATAAAGGTTATGGTACACTTTAAGAAGAAAAACAAAGTAACCCTGTCTCGTCATCTACATTACATTTGGTGGTATACCTTGTCTTAAAATACATAATTAGTATCATTATTGATTATTATTATGATTGTCATTATTGAAAGTTTTATGGGTTTACTTGTTGAAAACATTCTAATTGATTAAAACTGAAATCAATAAAGAATGATAAATGATATTTGAAAGAAAAACAAAATGGAACCAAATTGAACCGGATAGAGTTGGATAGAGACAATTTTTAATTCACTATGGTGTTTATTTGTGTACTTCCACACCACCACCACCACCCTACCCCAGCCCACCCCATCACCACCACTACCATTACCATCAAATTACTACATTTTTTTTATTCATCACCAAATATAACCTTGATAAGAGAAAGTAAACAACTATGGAAAAGGAAAATGGAACTAGAAAAAGAATATTTATCTATTTTTCATAACGTTATCAACTACACTGATTCATCTTTGTTCTTTTATCCTGCCCACCACCCCCCCCCCCCCCCCTCAACTACCACACTTTTAAATTATACTATTAACTAACTGACTGTCTATATTATAGATACAGAGAGTAAAAACTACAAACAAACAAAATTGTAAAACGATTTTCCACTGTTCCTACATGTACACGCACACACACACACATACACGTACACGTACACAGAGAGAAGCAGAGAATGTAAATCATGTACATTGGGAAAAAAGAAAGAAATTTTAAAGCAAGAAAAGAAAAATGTAACCACACCAAAATGGTGTTTAGTATTACTAATGATAATTAATTTGATGAAATACCAACAACAACAACAACGACGACAACAACAACAACAACAAAAAGAAAGAAAAAGTAAACGAACATCGGTAACCATAAACAGTCTGTAAAGAAATATGTTTCATATATAGATTATTTATTTGCATACTTTATGAATTCATTATGACTAGACTCGTTATTAGATGATCATTAATTTTAGTATCCTATTTCTCTTAACTAATGTGACAATTTATATTAGTAGTTGCCATTACCTCTCTCATTCACTCTCCCTCCCTCCTCCCTCCCTCTCACTCACTCACTCACTCACTCACTCACTCACTCACTCACTCACTCACTCACTCACTCACTCACTCACTCACTCACTCACTCACTCACTCACTCACTCACTCACTCACTCACTCACTCACTCACTCACTCACTCACTCACTCACTCACTCACTCACTCACTCACTCACTCACTCACTCACTCACTCACTCACTCACTCACTCACTCACTCACTCACTCACTCACTCACTCACTCACTCACTCACTCACTCACTCACTCACTCACTCACTCACTCACTCACTCACTCACTCCTCTGTTCACTTTCACTCTCTTGTTCTCTCTCTCTCGCGCTCACTTACTCGCCTGTTCACTTTCACCCTCTCTCTCTCTCGCTCATTCACTCACTTGCCTGTTCACTTTCGCTATCGCTCTCTCACTCACTCTCGTTCATTTTCTCTCGCTTGTCTCAATTCATAAACATATACAGATAAATCCATACAGATAATGATGTAAAACAACTAGATAAATGTATATATCTCTAACGATGTATAAAGAAATATGAACTGTGAACAGTGAGATACCAATCATGCAAAAACTATGCCATAAATAGAATTGATTTTATATATCCATGTATCATTTATTTTAATTCTTTATTTCATTGATTAGTCAATTGGGAAAATGAGACATAAAGATACACGTATGAAGTTTCGTGATAAATGACTATTATTGTTATACTGATTGATAGTTAGTTGTATACAAGATATAGATTATAATCAGAGAAGGGTTGTTTTTTCGTGTGTGTGTGTGTGTGTAGATATTATAGTAATTCTAATAGTTGAATTTAAAGTTAGACCACCATGGAAAACCAGGAAGCATTAGATAACCGTTTCATTCTATTGTAGAACTCTTCGGAAATGTGCATCCACGATCTTGCCTTACGAGATTTGAATCTAGGACTTATCAGTTTCGCGTGTGGGCGTGAGCAAGTATATCCATAGTTCGAAGATTATTCTAGGTAGAGTCTAATGGGTTTTGCTGATTCCCAGTACTGCCAAGTTGTATCTCCTCATTTCCATTGCTATTTGACTGGTCTTCCCGGTCTCCCACATTGTTCGGACGTTCCATGTACCTATAAAAATTGTTGCTCTGGTTGTTAGAAAGGAGAATCGGCCTCGTGGCTTCTGAAGAAACTCGGCTTTCACCATGAAGCGTCATAACTCTTCTAAATGAAGACCTTCTAACTCCCAGGGCACAGTTAAAGTGGTTTGAATTATTTTTTCTGGTTAGCGTTTTTTAGCGAGTTAGTTTTCTACTGGATGGGGTCACTAACCCCATGCCCAACCCTCCTCCTTTACCAGGGCTTAGGACCGGTAGTAACTCTAGAAGAGCTACAGGCGGAGTTAGGGATATATTTACTGATGAAATTTGAACATGTTGGAAATGAAAAAGAAACTATCATTGGTTAAGATCATGAACCGATTGATGTTCGACCATCATTGTAAACCTGGAATCATTGGACGAATGACTCGTCCTATTGTGTAACTCCTCAGCAATCAAAGATAGTCGCTCAATTTAGTGGATTAGTTGAAGTTAGACATTAAAACCATTGGATACGGGCCGGCTCTGTCGGTCTAGAGGTTAAGCATTCGCGGGAGAGACTGAAAGCGCTGAGTTCGAATTCCTTTGGTGTAGGATAGTGGACACGTACTGCTGAGGAGTCCTACAGTAGGATGAAATGACCATCCAGTGCTTCCAGGTCTTTAATGGTGATCTAATATCCATCGGTTCATGATCTCAATCAGTAACTTAATAATCTCCACAACCTTATATTGAAAATATCATTGATTTGATCAAATAATCATTGTCATCTGTCAGGAAAAAGAAAAAAAGAAGAATCACTTGATTCCAACATATGTTAAGTGAATTCGCATTCAACCATTATCTCACAGCATAATATACGAAATGTATTTTTCACCACTCATTTTCACTTAATTGATTGATAAAACTTATAATCTGATATAGATTCTCCAAAATGCCATAGTACAGAGTGGGAAGAGTCAGTTCTCTCTCTTCTCTCTCTCGAAACGCTCTCATATGGCCACATGCATACAACTATTACCAGGGAAGTCCTATTCACTGCCTTCTAGCGTCCTCACTGTCGTTTACGAAATTGAGAGGACGAAGAGCGAATATACGGCATTTAAACCGGTTTGGTAGATATGGAGGATTCCTCTAGGGGAGTTAGAAAACCCTGATTATTAACCAATGGTGCATAGGAGTATACGAACCAATTGTTGTTCACCGGCTACCATTGGATAGCATCTCCTTGAGGATGAAACTTTCAGGTCAAATTCTCAAGGTTGTGACCTCCTTCGAAAATCATCTACTTCGTTTTGGGCACCTGAACAGAATACCAACCCTCATACAGATTGAATGACGTAGTGTAACGCATATATATTTGGTACCTCCTTGTACCGATGTTTACGTGTTCAAATAAATTAACGAATAAATAATCGTTCACTGGGTCTTCCTACTGTTTTTTATTTATTTATTTATTCAATTAATCATAGTATTTGGTTACCAAACAGTATTTGCATGTCGGTTCTCATTAATTTCATCCAGAGATGATAATCAATAAACTAGAGAAGTTTCTAGGTGTTTCATAGTAAGATAAATAAGAAATGAATTCTACATAGGCTACTTAATAAAACAAACAAACAAATAAACAAACTAACAAACAGTAAACAATACGAAATGACTTAAACTAAACAACTATCAAAGATAATGAATATAAATAGGTTAGTACATCTTTCTAATGCTATAGGTGTGAACACTTAAACAACTATTCTTTGAAATCAAGTCTAGAATATTTAGATAATGTGATAAACTAATTCCATGTGATAGCTCCGCCTGGAGTCCCTCCGGAGGCTACTGCCAGTTCCAAGCCTTGGATAAAGGAGGAGGGTTGGGCATGGAGTTAGCGACCAGAAAAAATTAATCAAACCTTTTAAACTCTGCCATGGGAGTCAGAAAGTCTTCATTTAGAAGAGTTATGACACTTCATAGTGAAAGCTGAGTTCCTTCGGAAGTTACGAGACCGATGGCCCTTATGACAACCAGAGTAACCATTTATTTAGGTACATGGAATGCTTGAAATCCAGTGGTGATGATTAATGATGAATATGATACTAGGACAAAATCAATCTCCAGCGCTATCTACCTTTCAGTGATTGTTTAATTGAAGTCAGTCCCTAATGTAAATGATCATCAAAATTGAATGTATTCCACTAAACTCTCATCTCAGTGATACTATTTTTTATAATAATAGAAAATATCTTGTCTTAGTCCAAGTTACTTCCCACTGGATAAATCCATGTCATTGTGACCGATTGTAAACCATATCACTCAACGTCTACAACCATTGGCTATGATAATCGTTTGAAAGCTAATCAAGTATTTTGAATCTACAAACATAGTTTAATTCAATCATTGATGATTTCGTTGACTAATGTTCCATGTTCTAACTTAGTAATCTTTAGTTCTTTCCTAGCGTACTCTTAAACACAGTCAAATTCGCTAATCAATGCAAATGAAAATTAAGTATACACTATATGATGGTAAATCAGTTGATGAGGTTGTTAATCTTCATTGACTGAGATGGTTGGGCCACGTGTTACGTATACCTGAACACCGATTACCACAACGTGCAATGCCAACCGGTGTTCGGGATGGTTGGAAGAGAATTAGGGACGGCCAAACCAAAACGTGGCATCAGTGCTTGAAGACACTAACTTCTAGTGTGAGCCATGTTGGTAGATGGAGACTACTTGGTTGGGGTCCGCTTGATTTGAGACTGTGTGTGACATGGCACAGAATCGATCACAATGGCGTCGGTGCATACACTGCCTGTCTTCTTTTAAACTAAGAGATTAAAATCACTTCATATCTTTCTTTCTACGAACTGATTCTTTCTTCCTGTACTATATCCTTATATGCAATCTTTCTCCTATATATTACCACCTTTGACCTAACCACTCCTATGTATCCGGTGTTCATCTTGCTGTGCTAATGCGGTATGGCATCCTGGACCGATGCATGTATGTGCCTGGTCCTAAATTGTAGCTGACTGACTGACTGATATGTGTCTCAACCAACATAGTCGATGAAGACTCATTATCTTATCAAACTATTAGCTGTCTTTAAATAGGATCTTGTGTCTAAACTAGATATTACTCAGACGATAGTCCCAACATTTGTGAATAATACTACACGAACAGTTATGATCAAATACTAGTTGACTGTCCCCACGTGTGTTCTCATGGACTAAAAATAGGATCGACATTAGAACACATTAAAAATACTAGTTCAATCATCTTTATTGTTTCAAATTAAAATAATGAAATAGTTGATGTTACAATTGCATAGTTTAGAAATGAATCTAATTGTATGAATTTAATAGTTGAGTTCATGAGTCGATTCAAGCTAGACCAACATGGAAAACCTGGAAGCACTGTACGGCCATTTCCTACTAGTATCAAACTCCTCAGCAGTGTACGACTACGATCCCGCACGTATGATTCGAACACAGGACCTCTCGATCTCACGAGCGAATGCTTGACCTCTAGACCACTTAGCTGACATCTAACGGTGTTAATGTCTAACTTTAACCAATCCACGAAATTGCGCCACTGTCTACCATTGTCTTCAGTCAGTAACTACCTCATAACAGACACGGTTGAGCTATACTAGTGACTGCTGAGAAGACTCATACTAGAACGAAACTATCCAGTGTTTCCAGGTTTCCGTGGTGGTTTAGTTATAAATGGCTCATGAATTCAACTATTAAATTACTACAGTCTCCACAAAACCCTCTTCCGTTACTAATTGTATGATATTAAAGTGTATGTTTACTCGTTGTTACTGATTTCATGGATTGTTGTTCCAGGTTATTAATTATGATCTAATGTCAGTCAGTTCATGATCTCAATCAATAATCTATCATTATCATTATTATCATCATTAATGATCATAACAACAACAACATTGAATTGGATCAGATATTATCTGGTTCATTCAATGATACAATGTATATTGTAAGTATTTACCATAGATAAACGTGTTTAATATACATTCATGTTTGTTTTCCTCTTCTATTGTTCATGTTGTTGTTGTTGTTGAGTACATGAAATCATTCAGTAGTATATTGAGTAGTTTTGATTATAATTAAAATATTGACATTTAATGTACCATAAATGAATGAATCAATGAAGGAATGAATGATCCTTATAAATGAATGATGGTCGTAAAAAGAAAACATGTTTTTTATGTCTTTTCTACTCATTTAACTTGCTTTTTTGTAAACAAACGGGGAGGGGGAAAGAGAAAAGAAAAAAGAAAAAAAAAGAAAAAAACGGAAAAACAAAAAAATTTTTTATTTTATAAAACTATCTTAACATACATGAATATAAATATTTAAAAGTAATAAAAGTAGTATAAATAGTAGTAATGATAATATGACTTAGTAATTAAAATCTAGGTCAATTTATATAGACATTGTTATATTGTAGAAGAAGAAGAAGACGAGGAAGACGAAGACGAAGAAGAAGAAGAAGAAGAAGAAGAAGAAGAAGACGACGACGACGACGACGATGATGATGATGATGATGGTTTGGATGATGATGATGATGATGATGATGATGATGATGATGATGATGATGATGATGATGATGATGATGATGATGATGATGATGATGATGATGATGATGATGATGATGATGATGATGATGATGATGATGATGATGATGATGATGATGATGATGATGATGATGATGATGATGATGATGATGATGATGATGATGATGATGATGATGATGATGATGATGATGATGATGATGATGATGATGATGATGATGATGATGATGATGATGATGATGATGATGATGATGATGATGATGATGATGATGATGATGATGATGATGATGATGATGATGATGATGATGATGATGATGATGATGATGATGATGATGATGATGATGATGATGATGATGATGATGATGATGATGATGATGATGATGATGATGATGATGATGATGATGATGATGATGATGATGATGATGATGATGATGATGATGATGATGATGATGATGATGATGATGATGATGATGATGATGATGATGATGATGATGATGATGATGATGATGATGATGATGATGATGATGATGATGATGATGATGATGATGATGATGATGATGATGATGATGATGATGATGATGATGATGATGATGATGATGATGATGATGATGATGATGATGATGATGATGATGATGATGATGATGATGATGATGATGATGATGATGATGATGATGATGATGATGATGATGATGATGATGATGATGATTTGGATGATGATGATGATGACGCTTTAGATGATACATGTACAGAAACAATTCAGTTTTTTAATTTAATTTAATCATAAGTAAATTAAGATGATATAGTTTAATGGATTTTTGATAGAATTCTCTGAAATGGATAGTTTAGTCATGGAGTTTTCGTCGTTCTTCTAATCGACATCATCACTAACACAAACTTTGAATAGAAGTGAAGTGTCCGAATTTCTTCATAATATTAGTTCATAGCTTGTCATGTACACTTTGATGTTGATTAGTTTTTGTTGACTTGTCATTGTTTACTTTTTTGTTTTGGTTGTATCTCCTATTGATTTGATATATTAGCTCAATACCTTCCATTTCTAGTCTAGTCTAGTTCTTAACAAGTATGTAATGTGTGTGATCCGATTGTTCGAAATGTTTATTACGCCAATATATATCATCACATAGTTCTGATCGTCTGCGTTATCTTATATTACACTATCGAAATCTATCAAAGGAACCGTCATCCAACAGTGTTCATGTATAACCTCAATTAATACACCATGTGTGACGATTATCTTCTATTGTGTTCAGTGGATGACTGCCTCAGATCCGACACGCTTCAGTTCCATTGATCACAGCTTCTTACTATCCAAAGTGATGAGGTTTCAAATTGTTTTCACATTAATATTTTCTTGATCATCCTTGTCTCTTGTTACCCTTCATTTCTAGACTAGTCTAGTTCTTAACAAGTATGCAATGTGTATAATCAGATTGTTCAAAATGTATTGCACAAATATACATATATCATCACAATGGTTCAGATCATCTTCATCTTCTTCTTATCACACTATCGAAATTTATCAAAGGGACTAATTAGGAGGTTTTGATGTCTGTAATATACCAAGAATGATGATAGGTTCATTAAAGATAAACTTGATTGTTAATATGACGAAGAATAGAGATGAATCTTCAATTTATCTACGAGATTGAATGATAGTTGAGTAATGAAATTTAAGTGAAATCCTTGAAATTTCTATGGTAATTATTATGTATATCAGATTTTCAATAATGATCATAATCATGTGCTCATTAATGACTAGATTCCTGGAGTTTTAGTAAAGAGCTGTAACCACTAAATTTCAATCCATGTCAGGGAGAGACAGGTACGTACCTCTAACAATAGATAAAGGGTTGTGTATGATCATAGGTTGATTGAAGTTATACATAAAAACGCTGGATGTCAGATCAGTGGTCTATTGATTAAGCGTTCGCATATGACATCGAAAGTACTAGGTTCGAGTCCCTTCAGTATGAGATCACGGGTGCGTACTTCTAACGAGTCCCATATGAGGACGAAACGACCGTCCAGTTCATTCACGTTATCAATGGTAATCTTAGATTCACTCATGAATTCTACTACTAAAACCACTACAATATTCACAAACCACCATTCTGATATATATATATATATATATTCCGTATTTCACACACTTCACACAACTATTATCCTACTTCTTTGAATAATTCATACACTTTATCAAACCATACAATATGATGAAGGAGATATTTATTACTTCACTATTAATGACAATGATATCTCAGAATTTTCACAATATCTCGGATATGTGCTCACTACGGACTAACTTGATGAGGTGATTGTCGGAGTGAGTAGTCGTGCCTCGTGGAGTCCCATCCATGTCGATTGCGAGACTGAGTGAAGACAATGTTGGATGGTTTTGTAATATCGTAGATTGGTTGGAGTTAGACATAAACATCGTTGAATGTTGGCTGAGTGGTCTACAGATGAAGCGTTTGCATGTGAGACCAATAGGTTATGAGTTCGAGTCCCTTATATGAGATCGTAAATGTACACTACTGAGTAGTCTCATAGTAGGATAAAAAGACAGTCTAGTGTTCACAGATTTTGCAAGATACCTTAACATTACAAATTCAACATGTTCAAAACAATAATAACAACCATAAAATTACCATTGAAATAATAAAATCATCATTCAACGAACTATTCTATTAGTCATTCAATCATGTGATGAATGATAACCTGGATAAAGAGAAATTTATTCCCCTTTTTGTTTTTTTTTTGTTTTTGGTCACATGTTCTTTATTCTCTTTATATTTTCCTTTATTTTATTTTCGTTATCAATGTTATTATGATTGGAATTCTTTGATGTTGCTGATGATGATGATGATGATGATGATGAGGAGGAGGATGATGATCATTTGTTCACCTACTTCCCAGGGGAGTTAGAGAGAGAGAGAAAGAGAGAGAAGGGGGAAGGAAGTGTTTAGTACATGAAAGTACATCATTATGATCATTGTTACTGTTGTAGTCATGATAGAAAACTTGTGATTATACATGTACATATTTCTATATAGATATAGATGACTAATTCAATATTGTTCTATACAGTAAATTCTGTTTTGTTTACATATTCAATGGACTTCGATAATAGTACAATAGAGTTAAGGAAAGAAATACAGACAAGGAGAAATCATGTGATTAATGAATAAATTATCCAAAAATTAGAATAAATTATGAATGAAATTAGATAGTGACTAGTAGTTGAATCCAGTTTGACAAGTGTTTCATCCTATTTGGGACTCGTCAACTAGATGTACTTACATCCTAGAGTTTGATATTCACTTAGGAGGCTCGAACCCAGTACAATAGTGTTCACTTCAAACGTCATCATGTTATTCACTTAGTTAATGAGTTTGTCTTTACTTAAAAAAGCTTGTGATTTAAGGTTATATCGAAGCATTCCTCACAGGATGTACATATGCCAACAAGAGACTGATCGATTGCAGTGGGAAGATATAAGTCAAACAATACCAAGTGATTTATGAATAGAGTGTTGTTGATGACTGTTCATTTATCAGTATAAAGATTGATGTTAGAACAACATGGAAAACCTGAATGACTGGATGTCCGTTTTGTTTTATTGTGGGACTACTCAGTAGTGTACATCTACGATCCCGCTCGCGAGATTCGAACCCAAGACCTATCGATCTCACATACAAACGCTTCATCTGTAGACCACTCAGCCAACATTCAACGATGTTCATGTCTAACTTCAAATAATCCATAATCTTACACAACTGTTCAACATTGTCTTCACTCAGTCTCACAATCGACATGGATGGGACTCCACGAGGCACGACTACTCACTCCGACAATCACCTCATTAAGTTAGTCCGTAGTGAGCACATATCCGAGATATTGTGAAAATTCTGAGATATCATTGTCATTAATAGTGAAGTAATAAATATCTCCTTCATCATATTGTATGGTTTGATAAAGTGTATGAATTATTCAAAGAAGTAGGATAATAGTTGTGTGAAGTGTGTGAAATACGGTATATATATATATATATATATATATATATATCAGAATGGTGGTTTGTGAATATTGTAGTGGTTTTAGTAGTAGAATTCATGAGTGATAACGTGGATGAACTGGACGGTCGTTTCGTCCTTCTATAGGACTCTTCAGTGGTGCGCATCAACTATCCCACACCAAAGAGACTCAAACTCACTACCTTCTGTCCCTTAGGCGAACGCTTAATCAACAGACCACTGCGCTGATATACAATGGTTTTAATGTTTCACTTCAACCAATTGGTATGTTCATTTCACAGATTGACTACAATAAAATAAACTTTTGGAACTAAAACATACTGGGTATCTATGTTCGTTCTGACATGAAACTTTTCCATAATGCAAAACCACAATATTATCAAGAATTAAACCTCGTGAATTCAGTCCTCGAATCAATCGCTTTACTTCCAGACGAATGAGTTGAAATCCAATGATTCATATTCATGATGGTATGACATGATTATTTATTAGTATAAATGATATTTGTTACATTCCCTACATGACTGTCTGAAATTATTTATCAACTAAGTAATCTCTAGACATGACAGAATATTAAAAAGTTAATCCATTCTATTTTCAGATTCAGATTTGTGTAGTAAGGACAGAAGGCTTACGGCCTATGTTATTCCTTTTCTAGTATGCTTCTGTGAGTATCCAGTCTCCTCTTGAAAGAGTCAATTGAAGATGCAGACACCACTGCTTAAGGCAGCAGGTTCCAAGTATTGATGACTCGGTGTGAAAACCTGTATGCCATGGGTATTTTGTTCGTTCTTGGCTTTTCTACTCGCCTGCTATGTCCTCTGAGATATCCCGATCTAGTGGGAAAAAAAAGAGAATAAGTTAGGTCCAAAATCATTTCTCAATATTCTGTACATCAAAATTAGATCTCCCCTTAACCTGCGATAGAACAGAGTAAAGAGGTCCAGTTTTTCAAGCCGCTCTTTGTTTGGTCAACTCCGGAGTTCTGCAATTGCACGGGTAACTGCCCTCTGTACTTTTTCTAGGATATCCGAGTCACCTCTTAAACAGGGGCTTGTAGCCTAAACGCAGTTCTCAAGCTTAGTTCTCACTAAGGATATGTATACTGTGGTGAACATTTTAGTATCTAACTTAGTGAATGTCCGTATACTGGGTCAACTGGACCAACTTCAGAATATGAACATCTTACTTAAGAAGCATAATTTTTCCAGAACATTTAGTTAGAATGTCATTGTTTTCCACTTTCAGTCTCCAAAACGATAATAACTATGTCATTCCTAAAATGATTGAATTAAACTCGTTGACAATGTTTCATAGAACTTCAAGAAATATTCATGAAGAGATTCATTTGTATCCAATCACAAACTGTTACCAAGACCATTCATCAGTTGATGACGTAATCAAACTAGAAATATATTTCAGTACATGGTTGTGAAGATTATGAAGTTTTTAATTGAGATCAAAGACTCATTGATGTTACACCACCATTGAAAACCTGGGAGCACTGGACGGTCATTGATTCTCATTGGTCTAGAGGTTAAGCGTTCACCCACAAGACTGATAAGTCTTGTTTTAGAATCTTGCGAGGTGAGATCGTGGATACACACTGCCACTGAGAGGTCCCACAATAAGACGAAATAGTCTTTCAGTACTTCTAGGTTTTTAATAGTTGTCTAACATCAATCGGTTCATGATCTCAACTATCGCGTCAATAGGATCAATTCAGTCAAAATGAGAATACTATAGTGATATTCAAAATGATCAAATGAAAGAATTAACATTCATTAACTGTTGAACTGGAATTCACATTTTCAGTAAATATCATCATGTTCATTATATTTGTGTGTGAGCTGTGATACTGCCCAGGTGCTCAAACCGAAGCAGGTGGTTTCCTTAGGGAGCCACACCCCGAGCCTTTGACCTGAAGGTCTGATCCACAAGGCAGTAGAGCATTGGGAGGGGATGCAGTCCCATGGTAGCCGGTCACCAACGATTGGTTCATACGCCATTTGTTCCCTCAGGATACTGGAGCCCATGTGCACCATTGGTTTGGGATCCGATTAAAGCGCCAGACATTCTCTTTTCGTCGTCTTAACTTCGCAAACAACACCCGTGATGCAAGAAGTCAGTGAGTAGGACTTCCCTGGCAGAGGCTGTATATATGTGGCCGTGTGAGAGCATTTTACCATACCAGGGTATTTGAGGGCAAAGTTTGTGATGGAGGTGAGATTCGAACCCATACTTTTTTGGACTAGAATTCACAGATAATTCTATTGTTTCACATAGTAACTACAATAGAATATTAAAACAATTTCATTGTCTCTTAGCAACAATATAACTATTCTATGAAATAGATATCGAACTCTTTAAATGTATCATATTGGTAAAATGTATTTTATAAATCATAAATGTAAAGAGTATCTTTTATAACTTGAATAAACAAGAAAGAATGAAACTAATCATGTATAGGTTGTATGTGTAAATTTGTCAGATGTTGATGATGGACAGTTGTTAAGAATAATGAAACAGTAAAGTGTAAATGGACAAATTGATTTACCATGTATTTTAACATACTCTATATTGATGTATATATATAGATAGATTAACTTGGGTATATCTGTTTTATTCATTTTTCAGTAAACATCATTATTGATAGAATATATGTGTATTGTGGATTGGTTGAAGTTAGACATTAACACTGTTGAATATGGCCTAGGAACGGCTGAGAGTAGGGAGAGTCAGTTCTCTCTCTGAAAATGCTCTGAACTGACCATGTGCATACAATCACTACCAGGGAAATCCTAATCACTGTATTCTCGTGGTATTGTTGTTGTTTACGAAATTGAAAGGATGAGAAGCGAATATACGGCGCTTTAGCCTGGTCAGTGGATACGGAGGGTCCACCTAGAGGAGTTGGCAAACCCTCATTCCAAACCAATGGTTTACATGGGCTCCAGGATGCTGTTGGAAGAAATGGCGTATGAACCAATTGTTGATGACCGGCTATCATGGGTCTGCTCTCCTTATGTTGCTCCACTGCCTTGTAGATTAGTCTATTATATCGAAGACTGTAGGTGTGGCTCTCTAAGAAAACCACCTGCTTCGATCTGGGCACCTAAACAGTATACCAGCCCTGACACAAATTGAATGATTTATGTGGTGAATATCTATTTTGGTGCTTGCTTGTACTAAAGTTTATGTTTTCAAATAAATAAATGAATACAATGATCTAGAGGTTAAGCGTTCACCTGCTAGATTGAAGGTCTTGAGATAAGTCCCTTTTGTGTAAGATCGTGCATACACATTACTAAAGAGTCTTATATTAAGACAAGACAACCATCTAATGTTTTCATATTTTCAATAATGATCTAGCTTTAAATCGATTCATGAATTCAACTATTAAATTACTATAATCTCTACATTTGAATTGTGATAGTTAAATGAACTTACACTAACATAAAGATAATCTCAACAGTTTGAGATCATGAGATAATTGAAGCTAGACCACCACGGAAAACCTGGAAGCACTGGACGGCCGTTTCGTCATATCGTGGGACTCCCCAGCAGTGCGCATTCACGATCCCGTCTCGCGGGATTAAAACCTAGTACCTATAAGTCTCGCGCCACGCGCTTAACCAATTAGACCACTGAGCTGGCTGGCCTGGCATCCAACGGTGTTAATGTCTAACTTCAACCAATCCATGGAATTACGCCACCGTCCATCATTGTCTTCAGTGAGTAACTGTAATAAGAGAATACAAATAAACAATACTAGGTGAATTTAAATTCACCCCATTGCACAAGCAAATTGCTATCAGGACTCAGTAGCTAAGTGGATAACGCGATGGCGTTTGAAGCAAATGGCACTGGGTTCAAGTCCCAGAGTGAACGTCAACAAATCTGCGATGCAGGTACATCCAGCTGAAAAGTCCCAAATAGGACGAAACGCGCGTCAAACTGGATTCCACTGCTAGCCACTATCCATCATTACTTAGGAAAGATGGTATATTCATATACATGTATATTAGAATAAGAATAACTACAGACAATAGGATAATTTCACAGATTGAAATAATGAGTCAATTGAAGCTTGACAACCATCGAAAACCTGGAAGCACTGGACGGCTGTTTCGTCCCAGTATGGAACTCCTCACCAGTGCGCATCCACAATCCTGCTCACCGCGAGATTCGAACCCAGGATCTATCAGTCTCGCGCCAGGCGCTTAACCTACTAAACCACTGAGCCGACTGGCATCCAACGATGTTAATGTGTAACTTCAATCAATCCACGAATTTGCACCACCGTACATCATTGTCTTCAGTGAGTTGATATCTCACAACAGACCTGGTTGAACTCGACTGGTAACGACTTCTCACTAGAACTCCATGCGTATATCTTGAAGTCAGTCACTAGTGAGCAGATGATTATTATCAGAATGGAGGAGTCCCATACTAGTAGGAAACGGCCGTTCAGTGCTTCCAGGTTTTCCATGGTGGTCTAGCTTCAACTGACTGATGATTTTCACCAGTGAAATTTCTAAAATCTCCACAAAACCCATTCTGACGTATTATTATTGTATGATGATAACAAAGTGTATTCATAAAATGATTGGATTGTATAGATTCTAATAACTAATAGAGTCTCAGAAGGGGTTTTGTGGAGATTGTAGTAATTTTAACAGTTGAGATCATGAGTTCATTGAAACTAGACCACCATGGAAAACCCGGAAGCACGATCCCGCGGGGTCGTGGATGCACACTGCTGAGGAGTCTAACAATGAGACAGAACAGACATCCAGACAGTTTCCAAGTTTTCCATAATGGTCTAACTTCAATTGATTCATGATTTCAATCTGTGAAATTTCTAAAAAACAAATCTCCACAAACCCCTTTCTGATCATAGGATAATAGATAAAGAAACTTTATCTTTCTACATAGAAAGGTCAAAGTTCATTCCATTTCTATAAACCATAATCATCATCATTATCTACAATGTAATCTGTTTTAAACTTTGGCAGATTGTAAGACTATTCTATCATCATCATCATCATCATCATCATCGCCATCATAATCCATTGTCATCATGTAATGAAAACAATTAGAATTGAATGATTGTCACGTTTTTCTTCTCTTCTCTTTTCTTTTCTTTTCTTTATAATGAATAAGAATAGATGTAAATGAAATATAGAACATGCAATTAATCCTTAGTTAATTGTAATAACCATTCTTATTCTATGAATAATCCATGCATAAAATTACATTCATACTGAATTCATAGAAGAAAAAAGAAAAAAAGAAAAAGAAAAAAGAAAAGAAGAAAAAGAAAAGAAGAAAAAGAAAAGAGGAAAGAGAAAAGAAAGAAAGAAAGAAGGCATCCTTTCATGAATGATGCAAACAACCAGTATACACTTATAAATAGGAATAGTTTAAGCAAGGAGAAGAAACAACAACAAGAACAACAACAACAACAACAAGGAACAAATAAACAACACAATAGTCATCCATATAGAGTTAATAGTTCATATTAGTTCACATATATAATTATCATTAATGTATAATCTAATGGATGACCTCATTATAACTAAACTATATCAATTATCTATTTAGTTGTATACAATTGATTATCTTTAAGATATCCATTTGATATGGTTTAGTTAAATCTGTTTTATGAATGTTTAAGCTTAGAATTGATCAATCCTTTATTATGGATATATGTGCATCTTGTATGACTTCAGTTCAATGGAGGAAGAAATCAAGAAGAAACACTGGAAGTGTATAGGATACACATTGAGGAAAGTATTCAACTGTGTCACAAAACAAGCCCTCATATGGAATCGTCAAGGCCAGTGGGGGGGTGAAGAGGAAGACCAAAGAACACATGATACCGAGAAATGGAGATAGACATGAGAAAACTGAACAAGAATTGGATGGAATTAGAAAAGAAGGCGGAGGACAGAGTAGGTTGGAGAATGCTGGTCGGCGGCCTATACTTCATTAGGAGTAACAGGCGTAAGCTAAGCTTACAAGTGTGACTTCAGTCATAAGTGTTATAAGTAAAGATGAATGATAGCTAATAGTGGAATCCAGGATACAACGTTGCGTCCTATTACAGATTCATCAAATAGATATACCTACATTCCAGAGTGGATGTTCATTCTAGGACTCGAATCCAGTATTACTCGTTTCAAATGCTATCACGTGATCTACTTAGCTACTGAGTCTTGATAATCACTTGAATTTTCCCATTAATGTTTAGGACTGTAGTTGATCACTCTCATACTGGTATATGTGCATTCTGTGTGTATTGCCTTGATATTGACTTCAGTCACAAGTATTATAAGCAAAAATGAATAGTGGCTAAAAGTGGAATATAGGACCCAATTTTCGTCCTGACTAGAACTCGTCAGCTAAGCGTGTCCTCATCTCAGAGATAATGTTCATTCTAGGACTCGAACCCAGTATTGTATGCTTCAAATGCTATCATGTAGTCCACTTAGCTACTGAGTCTTGATAATCACTGGCTTGTATTGTTTACTTGAATTTCTTTATTTGATGGAGTTTTATTCTCTGAGCTGGATGGTTTGGTCGTGGAGTTTTCATCGTTCTTTTGAATGACATCATCAGCATAAACTTCAAGTCAAAGCTCCAGGACGAAACTATCCAGATCAGAGAATGAACCTCCATCAAAATCATCCACCTAAGCTACAAACCTTCTCCACCATCACAATACTGTTTATTTTGTATAAACAATTTCATAGACTTGAAGTCAATTATTAATCACATTACTATCACTACATACAAATTAGTTACTAATCCATGAATCTTACAAATTCTTGACTGTATAACATGTTGATTCTTGTCCATCATTACCATCAACTTGTTACATTTTTGTTTTTGTTGTTGTTTAATTCGTGTCTGTTTGAATATCATCCTGATTATCCATACTCCTTCAACATTTAGCATGTTCGAGCTTTTTTTTTCTGTCTATTTAGTTGGTCAGTTCTGTATGTAAGAGTGAAATTTCTACAGAGAATTCCATTTGAATGGTTAAGATCATGAGTCAGTTGAAACTAGAACACCATGGAAAACCTGGAAGCACTGGAAGGGCGTTTCGTCCTATTGTACGACTCCTCCGTGGTAGTGCGTATCCACGACCTCGCTCCCTGAGACATTCGAACCCAGAACCCAAGACCTACTGGTTTCGTGCGCGAGCACTTAATCACTAGACCACTGAGCTGGCTGGCATCCAACGGTGTCAATGTCTAAATTCAACTAATCCACGAAATTGAGCGACACATTCATCATTGTCTTCAGTGAGTTGAATCATCTCATCTTATTCAATACAACACATGATCAATGAAAGTTAGACATTAACATCGTTGAATTCATGTTTATTGATCGAAAGTTTAAACATTCACATGTGTGACCGACAGGCCTGAGTTCGAATCCTACCTTACAGAATTATAGATGCACATTGTTGATGAGTCTTATACTAGGACGAAACTGTTATCCAGTACTTCTAAATTTTCATTGGCAATCCTAACATCAATCAATTTTCTGATCTTCATAACCCAAGACAGATGTTATTCTCTGGTTTTTCTTATATCTATAAATGTTAACAACTTTTGTGACCCCTGTGGTGATTTTTTTCTTCTTCTTAAATTTCATTAAGAGGTTAAGTTTAAAACAATTTTCTTTCACAAATTACACATACCATGTTAAGTATGTTATAGGTTACAGTAGTTTCCTTGTTATCTACATAAGTATAGAGGTTAAAAACAACTTTATTACTATGACATAATACTTAATTGAATTATAATTTTAGTAAAAGACTAATCGACGGAACAGTTTGAATGTTTCTTCTTTATCCTTCCCCTCCCCTTTCCCTTCTTCTTCTTCCTCTTCCTCCTTCTCCCTCTTCTTCTTCTTCTTCCTCCTCCTTGTTCTTCTTCTTATGATTAAAGTACAATCGTTACTTGACCAGTTCAATTAAATATAAATAGATTGAATAATTATATAACTGTGTAGATTTAATTTGTTTATCTGGTTAGCGTTTGTTTGTTTGGTTGGTTGGTTGGTTTATCATAGTAAGGTTGTTTTCTACGGAATAAGGTTGATAACCCTATGTCCAAGCCTCTTCTTTTACCCGAGTTTGAAACCAGTAGTAACCCTAGAAGAGCTACAGTATAGTTAATGTTTTTTTACTTTGATCGGATAACATCAGCAATACCACCAACCTTTCGGTTAACAGCCGGATGCGCTAACCGGTTGTGCTATGGTGGCGCCCACCCCAGGGGCGGTTATTACTTTGCCCTCAAATGCCCTGGTACGGCCAAGAGTGGGGAGAGTCAACTCTCCCTCTCGAAATGCTCTCATATAGTCACGTACATACAACCACTGATAGGGAAGTCCTATTCACTGCCATCTTGCGGTATTACTGTTGTTTACTAAATTGAGAGGATGAAAAGCGAATGTCCGGCGTTTGAATCCGGTTGCTTGAAACGGCGAGTTCACCTAGGGAAGTTGGAAAACCCTCATTCCAAATCAATGGTGCACATGGGCTCCAGTATCCTGAGGGAACAAATGGAGTATGAACCAATCGTTGGTCACCGACTACCATGGGACTGCATCTCCTGACGTTGCTCCACTGCCTCGTGAATCAGACCTTCAGGTCGAAGGCTCCGGGCGTGACCCCCTAAGAAAATCACCTGCTTCGGTTTCGTCACTCGAGCAATATCACAGCCCTCACACAAATCAAATGAGATTTGTGTGACGCATATTTATTTGGTGCCTACTTGTACCAATATCTTTGTGTTAAAATAAATAAATAAAAAATAATCAGCGATAGTCTGATATAGGAAAGAACAACCCAACTTTTAGTTGAAGAGGAAATTAGGAAAAAGACAATGGAATCGGATATGATCCACATTGAAGAAATCATCAAACTGAATCATGAGGTGAGCGCTAAGTTGGAATCCTGAAGGGAATCGGAAAGGAGAAAGGTCAAAGAATACACTACGTTTGGAATTGGAAGCAGACACCAAAAGGATGAATAACAACTGGAAAAAACTGGAAAAGGTTGTCCAGAAGAGATTATAAACAGAGGTGGTTAGTAACTAGCAGTAGTATCTAGGACACACATTTCGTCCTATTCGGGACTCATCAATTGGATATACTGCTAGATGAAAAGTCAAAAAAAAGGAAAGTTAGAGATTGAGATGAAATCGTCCGTAAAAATTATGCTCTAATATTTGGCGTATACTGATCAAATGAACAGAATAATGCTACTAAGTAAAGATGGATAGTGGCTAGCAGTAGAATCCAGGATATGCGTTTCGTCCTATTTGAGACTCATCAGATGGATGTACCTGCACCTCAGAATTGATGTTCACTCTGCAACTAGATATTGGACATTAGTTGACAATTATAAGGAAGATGTTCTACAAATTGACTGATATGTATCCTATTCCCATTTGTATATAGGATACTTTACATAGAAATAAACATGATTACAATTGATTTAAGAAGTGATTAACTGAGTGACATCTATCTTGTAGACGATTCACCTAACAATAGAACAGACATTTGATTCAAATGTACTAACCGTATTAGTGAACAAGTTATAAAACTAAGTTGTTGATAATAAAATATATACAATGGTTTTGCCCATACATTTCTATGATTTCTGATTCGTGAGAATCCCACATTAATTGTTCTTTCAATCGGTCTATCTAAAGCCTTTGTTATCCAAACACATACAACTTATATGTATATAATAAGATTTCAGTTGTGTCTGTGGTATTTATCTATGGTTCTAGATCCAACATCCTATCAAAATGTTTGGTGATTGTTTTCAGTTTAGCAGATGATTAGAGTTGACGATTTCGATACTACGAAGAAACGGTCATCCAGTGTTCCACATTTTCTATGATAGTCTAGCTTTAATCAACTTGTGAATCACTAAAATATCCACAAAACCCCCTTTCACTGAAGACAATGGTAGATGGTAGCGCAACTTCGTGGATTGGTTGAAGTTAGACATTAACATCATTAGATGCCGGCCAGCTCAGTGGTCTAGTTGGTTAAGCGCTTGGCGCGAGACTGATAGGTCCTGGATTCGAATATCGCGGGGTACGGGATTGTGGATATGCACTGCTGAGGAGTCCCATACTAGGACGAAACAGTTGTCCAGTGCTTCCAGAATGTCTATGGTGTTCTAGCTTCAATTGACTCATGATTTCAATCTGTGAAATTATATTTATCCTTAATTTTATCAACTTCAGTTATTTTCTTTATATAACACAGTGAATATACATGTTTTATATATAGTTAAACTACTGTAAATAAGGACATCCTTACATTATAAGCTTCCATTTGATCTATTGGTTACTGTTATATGATTTATTATTCTCAATGTATTAGTTACAATCTCGCACAATCAAAGTCACTTTCGGCCTAGTCTTGTACAAATGTTATTTCCTATTTTATGGTGTGATGTTATCTGGTTTGTTTGTATGTAAACCAAATATGTTTGAAATGTATGATTCGTATCGTGAAGGCTAAGATTGGTGTTATGAACTTGAGAAGCAGGGCTAGGCGGGAAAGGATCAATCGGAAGTGTAGGCTGCTCGTACTGGTGTATGAGTCATTAGTGTGGTCCTATATGTCAGTTGTTATTCATCCTTTTCATATCAATTTCCAATTACTGACTTAATGCGTTCTTTGGTCTTCCCCTTCTCAGCTTCCTTTCAGTATTCCAAGTTAAGGCTTGCTTCGTTCTGCAGTTCGGTGATTTCCGTAATATATGTCCTATCAATTTCCATCGTTTTTTCCTAATTTCTTCTTCATGTGGAATCTGGTTTGTTCTTTCCCATAGAAGGCTGTTGCTGAAGGTGTCCGGCTCTTCCAGAGTTACTGCCGGTCCCAAATCCGAGTAAAAGAGGAGGGTTGGGCATGGGGTTAGCAATCCCATCCTGTAGAAAACTAACTCGTTAAAAACACACTAATAAAAAAATAATCCAAAAACCATATCCGGTCAGAATTAATTTCTAAAATGTTATTATCGGTGAAGGATTGTGCAGCTTAGATTGATATCATAAATGAATCAATGTTAGACCACCATTGAAAACATAGAAGCGCTGAACAGTCATCTCGTCCTAGTACGATACTCCTCAGTAGTGCACACCTACGATCTCGCATGAGGGATTCAAACTCAGGAACTCCGATATTATGTGTGGACCCATATTCTCTAGACCATTAAGTCAGAATTCAGTGATGCTTTCGTCTGTTTGTTCTTTATTACCTGTCGATTGTCTGATATCAATCGGATATAGATGATTAGATTGTGAATTTCTAATCGTCAATTTACATAACATTATTAACGCCTACTTGATGTAGAAGTAAGTTTTTCGCTTATTTAAATTAGTCATTATTATTATTATTATTATTAGTGACTTTATTCAATTGTATATTGTGGGGTAAAACATCTTGATCGATTCTGACGATAACATATTGAGTGATCGCCAATTAAATGTTAGCAGTTCAGGAATTGACATCTGAATAATGTTCATTCTTCTTCAATACACATTGTCAACCATCACAATATCACCAATTGGGCTCTTTTTTTAACTTGTACAACGAAAGGTCGTAAAAGCACTTCAATAGATTATGCGATTAGTAGCCATAATGATGCATTAAAATAAACAAACAAACAAACTTGTTGAACTATCTAGATGTCTGGAACAACTAATCCAGATGTTCAAACAGGCTACCAATCTATTTAATGACCCTGTGTTGTGTGTGATTCTCTTTTGTATTGTTGTTCGTTTTTTTTTTCTGTGCAAAGTAGTCAAGCATGATGTTGTTGAAAAACAGTCATAACCCCCTCCCCCCCGAAAAAAGTCTGATAGCTTAGTGAATCAAATACCGATTTTAGGAGGAATATATACACCTCAGGTCAAATATCTTTTTCCACATTTCAAACATAACAATATTTTATCTTCCCAAAATCTTATAGATAAGAGGAGTATTCATCCAGAAAAACAAATACGGTGGATGAATCAATCAAGTATAAGATCACAGGTCTTGGATTTGTTGGCGCGAAACTCAATCATCCATTTAGCGAAATACTTTATGGTTGCGAAACGTGGCTATTAAAGGGTTGAAGATAGTCGTAAACTACTAGTATTTGACCACAAATATCTTTGAAATATTACTCACATCTGTTGGGATCACCGCGTAAGTGATAGTGAGGTTAGATGTAGGGTATTCGAGGATGATGGTAAATCAATTGATAAGGTTGTGAATCTTTATCGACTGAGATAGTTGAGCCACATGTTACGTATGCTTGAATACTGACTATCACGACGCATAATTCTGATTAGTGTAGGGGATGGTTGGAAGAAATTTAGGGGTGGTCAAACCAAAACGTGGCATCAGTGCTTGAATTCACTAACTTCTGGTGTTAGCCGTGTGGGGAGATGCAGATTACTTGACTGTGGTCAGTGTGACTATCGTAACTAATGGCTGGAGACTGTTGGTGACACGGCTAAGAATCGATCGATCACAATGGCGTAGGTGTGTTAGCTAATATCATTTCATGATGAAAATCCTTAAATATCTACGTCTCTCAAACTTTAACCATCAAATAGTTTCATAATCTTTATTTACTTCTAATATAATAATAAGTGAACACGTTTTAAGTCTACTTTAATACTTATCTTCATTAATAATAATAAGAAGAATAGTTCATCTTTGATTGTAAGTAATAACTCAATGTTACAAGTGGATTAAATAGTTTTTCCATAAAGAAGAAACAACAACTATTCTAGTAACTGATAGACAAAATATTTAAATCCCCTTAAGGATAATAAATAAATAATCTCTATGATAACAATATGGATTAGATAGTTCTTAAGAAAATATATAGCGTTTTCATTTTTTTTTTTTGAAATACAACAAGATTTTCATCTTAGTAACATGGTCTTAGTTACTATGTTCATATTAAGTAAATAGAGGGAGAGGGAATGGAGGGTTGGTGTAGGGGTGGGGATGGGGGTGGGGAAGGAAAAGAAAAGATCGGTTCATGATCTCAATCAAAAAACTTAATAATCTCCACAATCCCTATACTAGTAATCAACATGTGCTCACTAGTGACTAGCTTCGTAAGGGAATTCTCGGAGTTCTAGTGAGAAGCCATGACCAGTGGAACTAATCCTTGTCGGGTAGAGACAGGTATCTACCTCAGTACAAAGGAAGTTAGTCACACAATTTCGTGGATTGGTTGATGTTAGAAACTATCACCGTTGGATTCCGGCTCAGTGGTCCAGTTGGTTAAGCGTTCGCGCGCGAGACCGAAGGCCCTGGGTTCGAGTCCCGCAAGCGGGATCATGGGTGCGCACTGGTGAGGAGCCCCACAGTAGGACGAAACGGCCGTCCAGTGCTTCCAGGTTTTCAGTTGTGATGGTCTAACATCGATCGGTTCATGATTTCAATCCAAAAAAAGATTAAATAGTTGGATTATTTTTATTCGTTATAGAGTTGATCTCTTTTCCTAATTATACGAACAAGAATTTTAAATATTCGGTTACTGTTTATTAAAACTAGATCTTTTGTTACATATTCCATATATATATATACTTAAATGTATTATAGGGATTTTACAACTGAAGAACATCTGGAACTCAAAACAACTGTCAACCAACACCAAACTCAGGATTTTCAATATAAATGTCAGGACAGTTCTACTGTATGGGGCGAAAACCTAGAGAACTACGAAACCCATCATCCAGAAGATACAAGTGTTCATTAACAGTTATCTACGCAAAATAATTCGGATCCGTTGGCCGGACACTATTAGCAACAACGTACTGTGGGACAGAACAAACCAAATCTCAGTGGAGGAAGAAATCAGGAAGAAGCGCTGGAAGTGGATAGGACACATATTGAGGAAAGCACCCAACTGCGTCGCAAGTCAAGTCCTCTCATGAAATCCTCAAGGCCAAAGGAGGAGAGGAAGATCAAAGAACACATTACGCCGAGAAATGGAGATAGATATGAGAAAAATGAACAAGAATTGGATGGAACTAGAAAAGAAGGACCAGGACAGAGTGGGTGGGTTTCAGAATGCTGGTTGGTGGCCTATGCTCCATTAGGCGTAACAGGCGTAAGTAAGTAAGTAATTATTATAGGAATAACAATAATAATAATAATTGAAATGTAAGATGCATTGAACAGCTGTTATGTCTTAAACAACAGAGAGAAACACTAGTCATACATCTTTGTCTACTCATAACATTCAATTATTTCAAGAATCTAGAAAACTATTCACATGATCAATCATTCAATCTTCTTTATATTGTACACAATAACTTGGTTTAAATTGATTGAAACACGTTCTCACGTTCTTACATGAGGCCGAGGGTTCAGGATTCGAATCTCATGAACATGATGGTGAATGCGCACGTAGGGTATTAGGGGATGATGATGGTAAATAAGTTGATGAGGTTGTCAATCATTATCGACTGAGATGGTTGTTACGTATGACTGAATACCAAGTACCATGATGAGCAATGCTGACTAGTGTTGGGGATAGTTGGAAGAAATCTAAGGGTGGTCAAACGAAAACGTGGCATCAGTGCTTGAATTCACTAATTTCACTAACTTCTAGTCTGAGTCATGGTGGTAGATGCAGACTACTTGGTTGTGGTCCGTGTGACTATCGTAACCAATGGTTGGAGACTGTGGGTGACATGGATCAGAATCGATCACAATAGCTTAGGCGTATACACTATATTCTTATATGAAATCCATCTTTTATATATATTACTATCTCTGAACTAACTACTTTTATGAATCCGGTGTTCATCTTACTGTACTAATGAGGTATGGCAACTTGGACCGATGCATATATATGCCTGCTTGTACGTTGTAGCTCACTGACTGACTGACTGACTGATTCTGGATGAAAAGAATAAAAAATGTAGACCTGTAGATGTAAACTTTTTAGAAGTTCAACAAATTATTGGCTGAATTTATACATTAATACGGTGGTTAGGCGTTCACACGTGAGACTCGAGATTTTAGGTTCGAATCTCATGAGGATTCCCATACTAGAATGAAACAGCTGTTTATTGTTTCCAAGTTTTCAATGGTGGTCTAACATCAATCCATTCATGATCTCAATCAAAACTTAACAATCTCCATAATCCCATACTGAATATTATCGATTATTTGCATTCACTATTTCAGTGGATAGCTCTTAATAATCTCAAATGATAGATAGATAATAAGATCATGTTTTAGCATGAGTAGGGTCAGTTAACATGAGAGTAAATCCATCTGAAGTGCCTTAAATCAAACGAAACATGTGCATGTGTTGTATTTCTAATCGAATGGATCTTTCCTCACACACACTTCAATAGGTTTGAAAGAAGATGCATTGAACAGCTGTTCAATTTTGTATATGAAGATAAACACTAGTCATACATCTTTGTCTACTCATCACCATTCATTCAATCTTGCCTTAGATTCTATACACAGTATAACCTGCTTTAAGTGTAATTGAACACGTTTATTTACATATGAATCAATATGAAACAATCATATTGATTAGTGTTGTATGTCATGGCGACAGAATATTCTATTTTTACAATAAACACGTATCGTTTATCTCTTCCTAGTGAAGTGTGAATGTTGGACAGATTTATTTGGTTGTTGATATGAGATATTTGTTTAGACAAGATATTTATATGAATCTAGTTCAATGAGGATAGAATATGAATCCACTTGAACAATGTCTAGACAACAATACAAATGAATAGGATATCTTCTTCTTTAATGTTTGTTTAACAATTGCTGAAAGTCAATGATATGTAGTTTTTCAAATACTTACTTACTTACTTACGCGTGTTACTCCTCGTGAAGGAACATAGGCCACTCACCAGCATTCATCATACAAACCTTTCCTGGGCAATCCTTTCCAGCTTCTTCCAGTTGCTATTCATCCTTTCCATATCTGCTTCTATTTCCCCGACGTAATATGTTCTTTGGCCTTCCTCTTTTCCGCCTTCCATTCAAGATTCCAAGTTAGGGCTTATCTTGTGATGCAGTTTGATGATTTGCGTAATGTATGTCCTATTCATTTCCAACGTCTTTTCCTAATTTCCTCTTCAGCCGAAAGCTGGTTTGTTCTCTCCCACAAAAGGCTGTTGCTGATGGTATCCGGCCAATGCATGTTGAGTATCTTGCGAAGACAGCTATTTATAAATACTTGTACTTTCTTGATGATGGTTGTAGTAGTTCTACAAGTTTCAGCTCCGTACAGTAGAACTGCCTTGACGTTCGTATTGAAGATTCTCACTTTGATATTGGTTGAAAGTTGTTTTGAGTTCCATATGTATGTTCTTCAATTGTAGGAATGTTGTCCTTGCTTCGCCAATCCTCGCCTCTACGTCTGCATCTGAACCTCCTTGTTCATCGATGATGCTTCTTAGGTATGTGAAGGAATCTACATCTTCCAGAGTTTCGCCATCAAGAGTGATTGGATTGTTGTTCACCGTGTTGTATTTGAGGACCTTGGTTTTCCCCTTGTGTATGTTGAGGCCTACTGATGCAGAGACTCCTGATACACTGACTGTCTTTGTCTGCATCTGTTCGTGTGTATGCGATAGGAGGTGAAAGCCGAGTTCCTTTCAAATACTACCGATGTTAAGTGTAATCAGTGGAATTGTGATGAAGAGAACCAGTTCTCTCAAGATTGTAGAGATTCTTGTTTAATGAGTTCCAAGTGGAATGAAATTGGGGTCAAATCGATCATCGTGTTGAGCACCTCCTATCACAGATTTATATCAAAATACAGTACACAGAATGTTATATGTCATACAATATTTGGTAGTCATATAGTCACTTGATAATCAGAGTGTCATCAACGCCATGATATAGATAAACATGATATTGGCTATTACTCGGTGACCAATAAGCGCATTTCATATACGACACTTGACTGTCTTAATGAAGAGATGGATTCTAAATTCGAGGTTTAGCAATGCTTGAAATTTGACGTTGTTTCACTATACACAACAGTAAATCATGTTTCAAATTACAATCTAGATATTACTAACACGTATTTCAAACTTCTGTGAATTTATATTTGATACTTGACTCACATTGACTGGATTATGAAGACCTCGACATCCGACAGAAGGCACGGAATAAGATGGACGAGTTGGAATCACTTAGACGATTCGAACTTCGCAGATGAGCTGGTGCTTCTATTCCGTACACATCAATGAATGCAAGTCAAGGCAACTAATGTACCAGCAGCCTCTGCATCAGTAGGCCTTAACATACATAAGGGAAAGATCAAGATCCTTAAATACAACACAGAAAACTTCAACCCACTCACACTTGATGAAGAAACTGTGGAAGATGTAAAATCTTTCACCTACCTGATTAGTAGAATCATCGATGAACACGAAGGATCGGATGCAAACGTAAAGTCAAGGATTGGCGAAGCGACGGTGGCATTCCTACAGTTAAAGAACATATGGAAGTAAAAACAACTGTATGCCAGCCAACATCAAAGTGAGAATATTAATACGGAAGTCAAAACAGTCCCACTGTATGAAGCTGAAACTTGGAGAACTACTATAATTATTATCAAAACAGTACAAGTATTTTTAAACAATAGTCTACAAAAGATACTCAATGTCCTTTGGAAGGATATCATTGACAACAGCTTACTGTGGAAGGCAACAAACCAACTTCTATCTCAAGAAGAAATTAGGTAGAGACGATAGAGATGGAAAGTACATAAATTACAGAAATTATCAAACTGCATCACGAGATAATCCCTAACTTGGAATCTTGAAGGGATAAGGAAAGGAGGAAGGCCAAAGAACACACTGTATAAAGAATTATAAGCAGACATGAAAAGAATGAATAGCAACTGGAAACAACTGGAAAGGATGGTTCAGAACAGAGTTGTATGGAGAATGCTAATGAGCAACCCATGCTCCTCCATGAAATGTAACAAGTGTGAGAAGGTCACCCGGATGATACTTGACTTATTATCATTGTGTAACTTTTCTAGTTACTTGTCATGATTACATTTCATTGGTGTAGATGAATTCACTCATTATCTTCGTGAATAAATCTTGAGTAAAATCACATATTTGACTGTTCATTGTTCAACTCTATCTATTGTTTTTCATGCATTTGGATTGTACTTGAAACTCATTCTAGTCTACTAATTCATATCTCATCGATCTATTCTCCGGTAGTGTCGATGTGAGATGTGGCAACATCGATTATGATTGTTTGACTTATGTTGGAAATAAATTGTATTTATACGAGTTTACCTTATTGGGAGTCTGTGATATTGACATTTCAATCTTTCTATTTAGAAAGCATTTTATTGTGTTATATTCATAACCCCTCAAATGTCGTGGTACGACTGAAGGTGCAAAGAGTCGGCTATCCCTCTCCAAATGCTCTCACATGGCCACGTGCATACATCCACTGTCAGGAAAGTCCAACTCATTACCTTCTGTCATCTATGGTGTTGTTTATGAAATTGAGAGGATGAAAAGCGAATGCCCGATACTTTAACCGGGTTAGTGGATACGAAGGATCCACCTAGTGGAGTTGGAAAACCTTGATTCCAAATCAATGGTGTACATGGGCTCCAGTATCCCGAGGAAATAAAAAGAAAACTCATGTTTACAATTCAACTTTACAATCAAATCTATTACACTTTACTAAGTCTATACCCTATAACATTTGTGTTAACAACTACATTGTAGATTATTAGTTTTAACTTAATAAACCTAATTGGTTATCAATGTTTTTCTCTTAACAATAGATATGAATATGTGTCTTTCTTCTTTTTCATACATTAAGAAAACTATTCAATGTTACAGTTTTCAACAATTTCTTGTTAATGGTTAAGATCATGAGTCAATTGAAGCTAGACCATCGTGGAAAATCTGGAAGCACTGGACGGCCGTTTCGTCCCAATGTGGGACTCCTCAGCGGTGCGCATCCACGACATTGCCCCTTGCGAGATTTGAACCCAGGACTAGGTTTCGCGCATGAGCACTTAACCACTAGACCACTGAACCGGCATCCAACGGTGTTAATGTCTAACTTCAACTAATTTCTTTTGAATTATAATGTTAATTAGGTGAATTAATAATGAATCATTTTGAATGTAAAACAATTTGAAGTGAAAAAATCTTATTATGATATGTGTTACTGATATCGACAAATATTTAAGTAGTATATGTATCATCAATCAAAAATAAAATGTCTGACGGCGGAAGGTTAAGAAGAACGAAGAAAAGAGTAACAGAACAGAGAATGATTTGTGTGGAAGCGAAGAAATAATGAAGTCTGAAATGATTGGTTGACATTTTGAAAATGAAGTATATACTGTATGGTTCTCAGATTTTCCCTCGCATGGAATCCTCAAGGCCAATGGGGGTGTGAAGAGGAACACCGAAGAACACATTACACCGAGAAATGGAGATAGACATGAGAAAAATGAACAAGAATTAGATGTAATTAGAAAAGAAGGCCCAGAACAGAATGGGTTGGAGAATGCTGGTCGGCAGTCAATGCTCCATTAGGAGTAACAGGCGTAAGTAAGTAAGTAAGTCATCCAGTGTAATATCTAAAGATGTTACCATTAACCTATTCAAGCTCTCAATGATCTCCGATTGGTTGTTTACTACATGATGAATAGTTAGTATATAAATGATCATTGATTTAAAATAATTGATAATTATCTGATATTTTCTTCTTTTTTCCACAAATGTAGGGGGTTCTTGTAAAGATTAGTTTATTTTGATACTGTATTAAAAGCTAACATCAGCTAGATAGTCAAATCAATGGAAGCCCACTACCGAGGAATCCCACAGTAGGACGAAAAGACCATCCAGTGCTTCCAGGTTTCCCATTGTGGTCTAACTTCAATGGACTTATGAACTCAACTACTAAATCAATATGTGTTGTAAATTAGTCTCCAGTTGAGGGGTACATACACATCACTTTTCCTTAGAAACAGAAAATATTGGTACATATATTTATAACCATTCACACTAAGTGATGAATCTGAAAAAAAACTTCACGGATGTATATAACTAGAGCATTGAAGATTGAATATAAAATAGATGGAATGTATCTAGTGCTGGATTACAGGATACGTGGTTTGTCTTATTTTTCGGACTTACCCGCTGGATATATATGAATTCCAGAGTTTATGTTCAGTTTAGACAGAATGTCTATATGCTAACGAAGGCTGATTGAGTTTCAGCGGAAGATATCAACAATGGGATGATCCAAACCATTTTAAAACTGAATCGGACATAATTGTTTTATTGAATAACAGTGGTCATAGTCAGCAACAGTCTACTGTAAGACAGAACAAACCAGCTTCCAGATGAAGAAGAAATTAGGAAAAGACAATGGAAATGGACAGGGCATACATTACGGAAATCATCAAACAGCATCAAGAAGAAAGCGCTTACTTGGAATCCTGAAGGGAAGCGGAAAAAAGGAAGGCCAAAGAACACACTACATAGTGAAATGGAAGCAAATATGAAAAGAATGAATAACAACTAGAAAGAGCTGGAAAAGATTTCCCAGGACAGAGTTGGATGGAGAATGCTGTTGGTTGACATATTCTCGTTCACGAGGAGTAACATGAGTAAGTATGTAATGATAATTGTCAGTATTTATAATTATACACTTTTAACTTGTCTGGTAAGTCAACCTGGTATGAGGACAATGTTCAATATTCAATAAAAGTGGGACTGATATATGTCCTATTCCCATGGACAGATATACTGTCCTGTCAGTGATCTTAGAGTTATCAAAAATAGTCTTAATTATCTTAGCTAATCATTATTTAACTTCTTTTGTTTGAGAAAACATTTAAGAAGAGACTACAAACAAATAGTTCGTATTAATAAGAAGATATGTTCGGTGAAAACTCCACCTGGAGTCCCTCCGGGAGCTACTGCCGGTCCCAAGCCTGGATAAAGGAGGAGGGTTGGGCATGAGGTTAGTGACCCCATCCCGTAGAAAACTAACTCGCTAAGAAAAAACGCTAACCAGAAAAAAAGTATGTTCGGTGAAATTCAACTATGTTCAGTATGAATATATCCATATAAATCAATGGAAGGTGGTTAAGTAATATCGTAAATTGGTTTAAGTTAAACTTGCATATTATTGAATTGTAGCTCAATGGTTTAAAAGTTTAGAGCTCTTACTGATGACCGAAGATCTTAGGCTTGATTCATGACAGTAGGTTCGTGAATGCTCACTATTGAAAAGTCTAGCACTAGAACGAAACAGCTATTCGGTGTTTCAGGGTTTGGAATGATTAATTTCTAACTTAAATCAATTCGTGATTCAATAACAATAATGGCTGATTGGATGATAGTCAGTGTAATGTTCTGTGGTAAACAGTAGTGATTGCATTATACTTAATGAACGTTTAATATGACCATTTTATTAAGTAATTAGGAGATTATTGATGGAAAGTCACAATATTGAGGTTCAACCGTCTGATAGAGTATAATGACTTGTGAATTGTGTAGTGGCATTGGACAATAGCCACACAATCCACAAAGCTGTGAACACGAGACTACTCAGAAGATAGATATTCAATATTTAACGCGGAGAAATACCTAACAATGGAGAAGGCGCGAACAATGAATTGAATGGACTGGAGTTGATCGAGTGGCATGGCTCGGCCATGCAGGCGTGGTCTCTGCTGAATGTTACCTTTTATCTTCTATTCATATTAAATATATTGTTCTTTCTCTAGCCTAACCTTGTTCTACATCATGTATTGGTAATTGATACGATACAGTGAGTTGGTGTAGTCGATGGTGTGACTTCCACGTAAGATATTATAGATTAGGCAGTTATATCATGACAAATCTACAAATTTAGGATTAGGTCTACTATTAGAGCAGTACTAATATCATAGTAGACCATAATTCTACAATTGAATCGAATTATCAGGAGTATTCAAATCTATAATTGAACATATGACGCTCAATTCTTTTAGCTTATGACGTACAATGAGCCATACATAATGTTAGCATCAAGTTTAACCTACTTCATTTATTGCTATCAGAAGTTACATCTTCCTATTGAAACTTGAAAGAATCTAGAGATGACAATCAAAGAACGTGACTGTGCGCATAACAAGACTCGTGAACTGCAAACATGCGAAAATCAAACTGGCTTCAGACCAGATCGTGGCCGCATTGACCAAATATTCACCATTCGTCAGGTTCTAGAATATAGGCATACTTAGCGGCATCCGACAGTGGTGGTCCTTCTTGACTTAAAAGTAGCATTTGACTCGGTAGACCGCGAGATTCTGTGGCAGTGTCTGTCATTGAAAGGCGTACCTCAGAAGTACATAAACCTTGTGAAGGCTCTTTACTCGAACACTACCAGTCGAGTCAGAGCTTATGGCGAACTGTCATCTGGTTTTGTAACCTCAAGTGGTGTCCGTCAAGGCTGTCCACTTTCTCAATTTTTGTTCAACTTCATCGTAGACTTAGTGATGGAAATAACGCTCTCATAAACTGAATTTTTGGGTATTGATCTCCTTCCAGGAGGTCCACTTATCGACTTAGAATGCCCAGATGACATAGTCCTGTTCGGTGGAGACGCTGATAAAATGTAAAGTCTTTTGGTAGCACTGAGCAACAATGCCAAAATGTTTGGAATACGCTTCTCTCCCTCCAAATGCAATTTTTTGCTCTAGGTGGCCTGCGTCAACACCTGAACTAAGGATAGGGAGTGAAGTAATCGAACGGCTCGACAAATTCACTTATCTTGGACGTCTGAACAGCCCAAATGGGTTGGTGTGTGACGAAATCTCAGCACGGATTTGAAAAGCTCGTTTGGCTTTTGCCAACTTACGTCACCTATGGCGAATGCAAGATATTCGTCTATCAATTAAGGAACGAGCATACTGCGCGGCAGTCCGTTCTGTCTTACTTTACGGCTGTGAAACGTGGCCACTAAGAGTAGAAGATACTCGTAAGTTACTAATATTTGACCACAGATGCCTTTGGAATATTGTTTGCATCTGCTGGTACCACCCGGTAAGTAATAGTGAGGTTAGACAGATACAGGGTATTAGGGAATGATGATGGTAAATCAGTTGATGTGGTTATGAATCGTTATCGTCTAAGATGGTTGGGTCACATGTTACGTATGTCTGAACACCGATTACCACGACGCGCATTGCTGACTAGTGTAGGGGATGGTTGGAAGATATTTAGGGGTGGCCAAACGAAGAGGTGGCATCAGTCATTGAATTCACTAACTTCTGGTGTCCGCCATGTTGGTAGATGTAGGCTACTTGGTTGGAGTATGTGTGACTATCGCAACCAGTGGTTGGAGACTGTAGGTGACATGGCTCAGAATCGATCACAATGGTGTAGGTGTATACACTCTCTGTCTTCCCTTAAACTATGAGATTAAAATCGCTACCATTGAAATGACTACCTTTATGTATTTGATGTTGATCTTCTTGTGCTAACGAGATGTGGCAACTTAGACCGATACATATATGTGCCTTCTTGTATGTTGTAGCTGACTGACTGACTGCATAACAATGTTAACTAGGATTAACTATAACTGGGTAATATATTTTTAAAATACATTCTTATGTTAATCTACAGTTTGAACAGATGGTCATGAATTAAACCTATTTTGATTAAATAATCCTACTGTCAGAAAATACAAAGATGAATAATAACTAACCCTAGGATTCAGTTCGCACGTTTCGTCCTATCTGGGACTCGTCAACTGAATGTACCTGCATCTCAGATTTGTTGATGTATCATTCTGGATCTCGAACCCAGTACCATTCACTTCAAACTCGATCATATTATTCACTTAACTACTGAGTTATGATAACACATTGTTTGTGTAATAAGGGTAAAGTTTAAATCCTTGTCTATGATTAGTCTTTATTGTATCAACTAAAAAACAAAAGAAGTCACTTGTTCATGTTATAGTAGTAGTCACCTAGTGATAATCATCTTGATAGGAAAAGTAATCACATTCTAATTGTGATTGTCGGTAGAATGTATGGAAGACGGGAGGGGGGGGTAGAGAGTGAGAAAAAAATAGTAGAATGCGACATAATCACTTATTATCAGAATGGGTTTTGTGGAGATTTTAGAAATTTCACAGATTGAAATCATGAGTCAGTTGAAGCTAGACCACCATGGAAAACCTGGAAGCACTGGATGGCCGTTTCGTCCTAGTACGGGACTCCTCAGCAGTGCGCATCCACGATCCCGCACCACGCGGGGCTCGAACCCGGGTCCTACCGGCTCCGCGCGCGAGCACTTAACCACTAGACCACTGAGCCGGCATCCGACGGTGTTAATGTCTAACTTCAACCAATCCACGAAGTTGCGCCACCGTATACCATTGTCTTCAGTGAGTTCCTATCTCACAACAGACCTGGTTGAACTCCACTGGTAACGGCTTCTCACTAGAACTTCGGGAGTTTTTCCTGAAGTCAGTCACTAGTGAGCAGTTGATTATTATCAGAATGGATGCGCACTGCTGAGGAGTCCCATACTAGGACGAAACGGTCGTCCAGTGCTTCCAGGTTTTCAATAGTGGTCTAGCTTCAACTGACTCATGATTTCAATCTGTGAAATAATCACTTATTATTTCATTGCTATTGTTTAGTCTAACGAACATGAACACACACACATGCACATGACCACAAACACACTTACATAGACAGACAGTAACACGTTTTTACTATCCTTAAGTGGCGTGTTAAAATCAGTTATTTTTTTGTTATTATTGTTCACCCGTTCGTTCACTCATTCGTTCTCCCGTTCGTTCGTTCGTTCGTTCATTCATTCAATTTTTATGATGAACAAGAATCAAGTAAACATTTGTTAAAATTTAACTCTTGAAACATTTACAAGATACAATCTAATTGTAGGTTGGTTAGGTCAAGTAGACTTTATGTAATTGTCAACTTGTCTTTATGATTATCATCATCCTCCTCCTCCTCCTCCTCATCATCATCATCATCATCATTATCAACATCATTAATTCATTATTCATTATGCCTGAGTTAAGATTTGCTGGGGCATGTTAACAATGTATGTAAGTAATTTGATATACATTAAAACAAGATTGTTATTTCTAGTCTAGGTTTTTATGTAATTTGAGAAGTGTATACAAAAACAGTTTATCAGATTATACTGTTTGAATATAGTGATAATTTTGAAAAAAAAAAGAAGGGTTTAAGATAAGATGGTGATTGGAGGTAGTTAACGGGAAACTCTGGCACTCGTCAACAAGGTGTACCTGTAATATTAAGGGAACTGATGCCCTCCCCTCCCAGACGGATTCGACTGCATGTCACCCAGTTTCAAAGTGCGATATATTATCACTGAGCTATCCGGGTCGTGACTGATCTCCTGTAAGATAGAGATGTATTCACAATTGATTGATCACTGGTTGATGATCTATATCATATGTGTCAGGCCCTTTATAGTGCAGATGGAATACTATCAACTAACATAGTGCACATAATGTTGAGTTATTTAGACTAGTGGACACATTGTAACTTGGTCGATAACATTCGATCTACACTATGAAGGACCTGACACACATGACATGGATCCGCCACCTAGTGATCAATCACCTTTGAAAAACAGTTTCTTTTTTATGTAGGAATTTGACAGATATTTTTTCGATTTATAAGTGATATTTGACATAGACTGATCTCGGTATTATTGGAAACTATAGAGCATTGAATAGTTGTTTTATTCCTGTGTGATGTTCATTCCGAGACTCGAACCCAGTACCGTTCGCTTCAGACGCCATTTAGCTAGTCAGTCCTGATATCCACTAGCTGATCAATTGCAGCCCTACTTAACAATGGGAAGATACAAGTATAATAACACCAAGTGAATTGTATCTACTTATTAATTAGAATAAAATGCATCATTTGACACTTCTCCATGTTGTAGTTCAGTCAAATGATATGAGAATCACTCCATTACCAATTTCTCTGACTGTGATATTGAATAAATCAAGTTTATGTAATTCACAGGAAACATTGTTGATCGCAAGGTTATGATTATCATAATGACTATATCTCATATTACGTGTATAGTATCACATAGACTTCTAGAGTTGCGATGGAGTACCAACTTGACCGTAACCTAGATCAACGGTTAACTTCCAATTGTTTCCAATCACTACATAAAAAGTACCATATGATGGATCGTCTAGTCATTCATTCTAATAATCATATTGTGATTGAATCAATGGATCACAGTGGGCACTAAAGACCAGACAAACATAATATTGCTTCGATTTCTTTAAATCACATTCACCCTCTCTATGATTTTGAGATGGTGGAGAAGATTTGTAGCTCAGGTGGATGATTTTGGTGGAGTTTTGTTCTCTGAGCTGGATGATTTGGTCGTGGAGCTTTCATCGTTCTTCTGAACGACATCATCAGCACAAACTTCAAATAGAAGTGAAGTGTTTGAATTTCTCCATATGTGTCTCAAAGCTATGATTCCTTGATATCTGACAAAAGTGCAAGACTTTAATTATTCTGGTCAGGCAACTTTAGACTTATAACTTAATAATCAAAACACCGATCTGTAGATCATTTCTTAAAGACTATGGTACCGTCAAACATTATCGTTAGTTAATGTGTATTTATTTAGTATCAGTAAGTATCTCCAGTATTCCTGAGTTGATTTAAACTAGACCACCATTGAAAACCTGAAAGTATTGGATGGTCGTTTTATTCTATCATGGGATTCTAGAGAAGTACTCATCCATGATCCTATACCCAAAGCCTTCAGTCTCATGTGTAAAGTAAGGAGTGTAAACTATAGTGAAGTTCCATATTCAAGACTTACTTACTTACTTACGCCTGTTACTCCTAATGGAGCATAGGCCACAGATGAGCATTCTCCAACCCACTCACTCTGTCTTGGGCCTTCTTTTCTAGTTCCATCTAATTCTTGTTCATTTTTCTGATGTCTATCTCCGTTTCTTGGCGTAATGTGTTCTTTGGTCTTCCTCTTTTCCTTTGACCTTGAGGATTCCATGTGAGGACTTGTCTTGTGACGCAGTTGGGTGCTTTCCTCAATGTGTGTCCTATCCACTTCCAATGCTGGGATCTGGTTTGTTTTCTCCCATAGTACGTTGTTGCTAATAGTGTCCGGCCAACGGATCTGAAATATTTTTCGTAGACAATTGTTAATAAACACTTGTATTTTCTGGATGATGGCTTTCGTAGTTCTCCAGGTTTCTGCCCCATACAGTAGATCTGTCTTGACATTTGTATTGAAAATGTTGATTTTGCTGTTGGTTGACAGACAGTTGTTTTGAGTTCCAGATGTTCTTCAGTTGTAATATGTTGCTCTTGCTTTTCGCGCTTTCACACCTGCATCAGATCCACCCTGTTCATCAATGATGCTGCCTAAATATGTAAAGGTTTTTACATCTTCCAAATGTTCCCCGTCAATTGTGATTGGATTGATGCATGGTGTGTTGTATCGGAGAGTCTGGCTTTTCCCTTTGTGTATATTGAGACCTACTTCTGCTGAGGCTGCTGCTACACTGGTCGTCTTCTCCTGCATTTGTTGTTGCGATTGCGATAGAACAGCCAGATCATCTGCGAATTCTAGATCGTCCAGCTACATCCTATATGTTCACTGTATCCCGTGTTTCTCTTTAGATGTTGACGTCTTCATGATCCAGTCGATCACCAGGAGAAAGAGAAAGGATGAGAGTAAGCAACCTTGCCTGTCACCGGTCCATATTGAAGAACCAAAAAATTATTCACTATTACTTCAATTGAATTCATTCAATGATAAACACTATTTCAATACATAAATTACCAATATTATTTACAAAATTAATCAAATGTAAAATGGAATACATCTCAATGTATAAAAGAATCTTAAGTTATTTATTCCTCTTTCAAGAAACTTAAGCAAACAAACTACAATTTATCTCTTTAACTATCTAAACAAAAGAAAAAGGAGAAGTAAAATAATAATAATCAAGTATACTTTATGTTCTGCCAGAAAGAAAAGAAACGAAACAACAGCAACAACAACAACGACGAGCACTACGAGAAGAACAACAACAACAACAACGACATGAAAAACAACGAATCACTGAGTTATTTATTTCTTCAGTCAATGAATAAAGAAAAAAAGTATCCATTCCAACATCATCTATTCAATCATAAACAATTGATAGTAATGAATAGTAAGAAACAACATTAGATATTATAAACACCCCCTTACACACACACACACAGAAACAGACACAGAAACAGTTTACTTTTTAGTATCCAGTACTTCAAGTTCATGTTGGTTTCAAATAAAACAAGAGAGTAAGCGAGAGAGCAAGTGAGAGCGAGAGAAATCAAAGAAAAGAAAATCAAGTGAGAAATACTCCACCTCCTCTTCCTCCTCCTCCTCCTCCTCCTCCTTCTCCTCCTCCTCCTCCTACTACTACTATTGTTACTACGACCAATAACTCAACTAATCGAAACAATTTTGTGCTCATTTACTGTCAGAATTAATTCATTATTCAATTCATTCATTCTTTTGTTGTTTTTTTGTTTTGTTTTAGGATTCTATCTTATTTTTCTTTTTCTCCCCTTCAATATATTATTTATTTAGCTTCATTGTTTTTTTGTTTTGTTTCACTATACAAGTTATAGTTTATAGTGGGCATTTTTTTTCACTGTTAAATGTTTACTCATTATTTATGCATTTTTTTTAGATAAATGGGGGAGGGGACAAGGGGGTAAGGTTGATAGATAGCATATCACTGTCGAAATTATAGTAGTACCGGTGTTAGTAGTAGTAGTAGTAGTAGTAGTAGTAGTGATAGTAGTAGTAGTAGTAGTACTAGCAACCGATATTATTGTACACGTCAGTATTCTACTTACTTTATCCAATCATTCATTTATATATATATATATCTTAACTCGCAGTCCCACCCCTCTCTCTCTGTCTCTCTCACACACACACACACACTTTACCTCTTTCAGTGAGTTTCACACTTTCATACTTGTTCTCGCCTCAGGATACTCTTTATTGTCATTAATCAATGTTTTGAATGAATGTGAGAAATACAGAGAGAGAAAAAAAAGAAAAGAAAAAGAAATATTGATATACATTTTTGTTATTTAGAGAGAGAGAGAGAAAAAAGAGAAAAAAGAGTAATGTAACGAAATAGTGATCAGATATGGATTAGTTTTTTCTCCTTTTTTCTTTACTTTTAATGAATTTGACAACGTTTGATAAAAAATTTTTTGTAAATTTTATAAATAATTTTTCATTGCTGTTTTTCTTTTCTCCTTTTTTCTCTCTTTTTTCTTTTTCTTTTTGTTTTTTGATTGGATGATAAATTAAAAAAAAGATAATGGAGTCAATATTTTTTGGATTTAATTTTGTAGTTACTTAATGGAATACATAGTGAATGAAGTGAAATTGTTTGAAAATGTAGTTTTATGAATCGTGGATGCGTACTGCTAAGGTGTCCTACAATAGGACAAAACGACCGTTCACTACTTCCAGGTTTTCCATGATGTTCTAGATTCCAGTTGACTCATCGTTTCAACTATTAAAATTACTATAATATCCACAAAAACACCTTTCTGATATTAATCGACATATACTAACTAGTGACTGGTTTCAAGAGGTACATCCTGAGGTTTTAGTGAGAAACAGTGGACAGTGGAATTTAACCAGGTCTGTTGTGAGATAGTAACTCAAGGAAGACAATGGTGGATATGTGGCTCAATTTCGTGATTTAGTTGAAGTTAGATATTAACACCATTGGATGTCGACCAGTTCAGTTGTCTAGAGGTTAAGCGTTCACTCGTGAGACTGATATGTCCTGTGTTGGAATCTCGCAAGGCGAGATCGTGGATGATCATTGCCACTGAGAAGTTCCAAATTGAACAAAACGGCCGTCTAATGCTTCCAGGATTTGTATGGTGGTCTAGCTTCAATTGATTCATGATTACAACTACTGAAATTATATATATAATTTGAGAATTTAACCATTAGTACTATACTGTCTTACTCTATTTAGGATATCCGTCATTAAATTGCACTATATATATTCATATATTCACAGACATTTCTTTTTCATTTAGACCATTTCCGTTTTACATTGATAAGTCCAAAGTATTCCTCTTTCATTTAGTCCACAATTTCATTGATTTTCAATGTAAAGTGATTAATGTTAGTTAAGATTATATATAGAAATAGATAGATAGATAGTTGGATAGATATGGATATTACTTCCATTATTCTGTCGTTGATTAAAACTGTCTAGGACGTAGTTAAAAACAGCATGTTACTGTTGTCTGTTTATTTTTTAGAATATGAAAGACTGAATAAATATATCCATTTCAAGTGTGTGTATATATATACATATATACATATATCCGTATAGTATAGACTATAAAAGTATCAGTATTGATAAATATGAATATAGGTATATATTCCTGTCTGTAACTTTTCTGCTAGCCATTTTATTATTAGAATCCTTCATATCAGTCTCGATTTCACTTTCAAAAACATTGATTTGACAGGTATATATATATATATTCAAAGTCACCAAAAAGTTATACTGTTTTCATTTTCAGTATAAGAGTTGTGGAGATTATCAAGATTTTACTTGAGATGATGAATCGATTGATGTTAGACTATCACCGAAAACCTGAAAGTACTTGATGGCCGTTTCGCCCCATTGTGGTACTCCTCAGCATTGTGCATTCATGATTCCTCTCACGGGTGAACGCTCGACCTCTAGACAACTGAGCTGGTCGACGTCCAATGGTGTTAACGTCTAATTTCAACTAAATCGCGAAATTGACCCACGTGAGAGCAATTTTGCTCTATGCTTGTAAATCCTGGCATCTCCGAGTTGAGGATGTTGAACGACTCTCTGTGTTTGATCATCGTTGTTTCCGAAGGATTGCTGACATTCAGTGGCAACACCATGTCAGTAATGCTGAGGTTCGGCATCGTGTGTTCGGGCACAGAGACGATAACCCAACTGGTGTCACCATCTTGAAACACCGACTTCGGTGGTTTGGACATGTTCTACGAATGTCGTCCCAGAGAATTCCATGTCGTGCATTTTTTGCCAACTCTGGGACTGGTTGGAAAAAGCGGAGACTTAGTCAGTATATGACATGATGTCGCGGTATGAAAGAAAGCTGCAAAGGACTGGCTTGTGTTGGTCGTTCACGACTTCTTGGCTGGGATCCGAGAGATGGTGCTACACAGTGGCTAGAGACGTTATCAGATATGGCTGAGAATAGAAGCCAGTGGCGATCCCGCTATAACCTTCTTTTATTTTCTTCATAAAAAGTGGTTGTACCTTCCTTAACTGAAAGAATTCTTTCTGGTTTTGCCTTTCTGTTTCCCCCATTATTATTGTTATTATTTTTGTTATTATTATTATTATTAATACACTACCATACACTAATCTGTGGTCGTTGTTGTTCTTCTTTTTTTCTCATACTCATCTTACATTCTTTTTCTCTTCCCATTCTCATTGTGTGGCGTATATATATCTGGTGCCTTCTTATACCAATGATTAATAAATAAGTTGTGGTCATGAACCAATTGAAGCTAGACCACCATGCAAATCCTGGAAGCATTAGACGGCCGTTTTGTTCAATTTGGAACTTCTCAGTGGCAATGATCATCCACGATCTCGCCCTGCGAGATTCCAACACAGGACATATCAGTCTCACGAGTGAACGCTTAACCTCTAGACAACTGAACTGGTCGACATCCAATGGTGTTAATATCTAACTTCAACTAAATCACGAAATTGAGCCACATATCCACCATTGTCTTCCTTGAGTTACTATCTCACAACAGACCTGGTTAAATTCCACTGTCCACTGTTTCTCACTAAAACCTCAGGATGTACCTCTTGAAACCAGTCACTAGTTAGTATATGTCGATTAATATCAGAAAGGTGTTTTTGTGGATATTATAGTAATTTTAATAGTTGAAACGATGAGTCAACTGAATCTAGAACATCATGGAAAACCTGGAAGTACTGAACGGTCGTTTCGTCCTATTGTGGGATTCTTCAGCTCGAAGTGCGCATCCACGATCTCGCCTTGAGAGATTCGAATCCAAGACCTATTAATTATTTACTCAATTCAACTGACCTTTATGTTAAATAGCTATATAGAAAGAATTAACGGATATAAAAAATTGAACAAGATTTCAAACTGAACTTTGAGTTAATAAGAGGCTGTTGATTGATGTAGAAGAAATTATTTTATAGTTCAACTATTAAAAATTACTACAATCTCCACAAAACATATCTCAATCTGATAATAATCATCGCCTGCTTATGAGTGATTGGCTTCAAAAGGTGTTTCCTGGAGTTCCTAGTGAGAGGTAGTTACTCATTAAAGACAATAGATGAAGGGTTGCGCAAAATCATAAATCGATTGGAGTTCGACATCAACACTGTTGGATGTTGGCTCAGTGGTCTATAGCTTAGGCATTCTTATATGAGACCGAAAGTCCTGGGTTCGAATCATGCGTGCAGGATCTTAGATAGGTATTGCAGAGGAATCCAGATAACTTTTTAGCTTCATTTGTTTAAATACGTTGATAAATCACCTTATTTTAAGTGAACTAAGTGAGCGTTCAGTGTTTAAGTTTATAGTTATGATCTAGTCCACGTATTTTGATAATATTTAATTGACTTTCCAAGTAAACATTTTAAGTGATACTTTCACGGTATGTATTTTCAATGTACTAATTCTTGTCAATGAAATTAGAAAATTTAGAATTTAGACTTTTAACAAAGATGAATAGTAGCTAGTAATGGAATCAAGGACACACGTTTCGTTCTAGTTTGGGATTCGTCAACTGGATGTACCTGAAATATCGAGGCAATATGTGCAGTATACACATATGTCAATAATAAGAGACTAATTAATTACAGTCCTAAACAACAATGCGAAGATACAAGCAAACAACAAACAGGTGGCTATCAGAACTTAATAGCTGAGTGGATAACACGATGGCATTTTGAGCGAACAATATTGTACTGAGTTCTAGTCTCGGAGTGAACATCAGCTCTGGAGTGAAAGTTCATCTAACTGGCCCCCGAATGCCCTGGTATGGCTGAGAGTGAGGTATGCCCTCCCTCCCTTTCCAAATGCTCTCACACTGCCACACGTATACAGCCTCTGTCATGGAAGTCCCACTCACTGTCTTCTCGTGGCGCGGGTGTTGTTTACGAAAATGAGAGGACGAAAAGCAAATGTCCGGCGCTTTAACCGAATCCCAACCCAATGGTGCACATGGACTCCGGGGTCCTAAGGAAACAAACGGCGTATGAAACAATCGTTGGTGACCGGCTACCATGGAACTGCATCTCCTCACGATGCTCCACTGCCTTGTGGATCAGACCTTCAGGTCAAAGGCTCGGGGTGTGGCTCCCTAAGGAAACCAACTGCTTCAGTCTGGGCACCCGGGGAGTATCTCAGCCCTCACACAAATCGAATGATTTATGTGGCGTATATGTATTTGGTGCCTCCTTGTGCCAATCCTTATGTCATTAAATAAATAAATAAATAATCATCTAACTGACAAATTCAAAATGGGACGAAACACGCATCCTGAATTACACTGCTATCTACCAGCCATCTCTACTTAGAATACTTGTGACTTGAGGCAATATCAAGGCAATTTACACAGTATACACATATACCAATAATAAGAGACTAATCAATTGCAATAGTTGAGATCATGAGTCATTTGAAGCTAGACAACCATGGAAAACCTGGAAGCACTGGACGGCCGCCTCGTCCTATTGTGGAACTCCTCAGCAGTGCTCATCCACGACCCCGCCTGGCAGGATTCGAACCCAGGACCTATCACTTTCGCGCCAGGCGCTTAACCAACTAGACCACTGAGATGGCCGGCATCCAACGGTGTTAATGTCTAACTTCAACCAATCCACGTAATTGCGCGACACATCTACCACTGTCCTAAACATCAGTGGGGGGAAAACTCAAACAACAAATACAACAATGAATTACACATGAAATTTAACTTTAGTAAATAGGTAAACATTCTCAAGGTCACTTTAACTTTGCTCAAAGATCAATCATAAACTTATGATAGTCTCATTCAATATGACTTTACATCAGACAATAATGATGTAACAAACTCTTTCTTTGTATCTTTCATGAATTAAAATACAAAGTTCATTTATACTAACTGACAAGATTAATTCTCATCAAAAAACTTCATTATTGTTGTCATAATAAATGAGTTACCTTTTCTTATCATTTCACTATTCTTGTTATTATTATTATTATTATCATCATCATCATCATCATCGTCAACATCGTCATCAGCAACAACAACAACAACAACATGGTTTTCTTTGTTGTTCCCAATATCATAGAAACAATTGAAATTTAATGAATTTCAATAGATACCCATAAAAGGGAAAATAACTTTTATACAAATTAATATGCTTCTTTCTATATCCATCCCCAACCCCCCCCCCACCATTGCATTTTTTCTGGATGGTAATACAAAACTTAAAAACACACACAAAAAAATCAGTCTATTTCATCAAATTTTTTTCTGAATCATATTTTCACGATAGTACTACAACAATTTCTATGCTGAATAACTTCACTTGTTCTCATCCATGATACTATTTGTTTACATCATTTCGATATGGATCCTTTGTTACTATTATTATTATTATTATTATATTGTATCATCCTTTATATTATTCAACATGTCAATCATCATATACACACAAGAAAAAAACAAATTTCATCTCATCTCCATGTTTCCATCACCACCTCCTCCTTCTCCTCCACCTTCACCTCCCCCTCCCCCTCCACCTCCACCTCCTACTCCTCATCATTATCATTGAAGTCATTTTCATCGAAACAGTTCGTTATAAATAAAAAAATTTAAAAAAAAACAACAATTAATCCGTTTTACACTTCTTGTTGTTTGAAAATGATTATTATTATTATTATCACTGTCAATGTATATTCATTACAAAGGAAGATACTGAATATCTATCCCTCCATACCCCCCCCCCACAATGTCAATCATGATTCATCTTATTCATTTCTTTTTTATTTATTATTTCATTGTAATTTATTGAAAATCTTCTTTTTCTTTCTTTCTTTTTTCTCTTTTCTTTCTTTCTCTTTAATTGACATCTTAATGTTAATATTAACAAGGATGACATGTTGATCGAGTGAATGTTTCTAACTACTTTTTCTCTTTTCTTTTCTTTTCTTTTCTTTTCTCTTTAATTCATACATTTTATTATCTCTATGTCTGCAATTTCTTTTTCCGTCTCTCTGTCTCTCTCTCTGAATGATTTTTTCTGGTTAGCGTTTTTGTTTAACGAGTTGGTTTTCTACGGGATGGAGTCGCCAACCCCATGCCCACCCCTCCTCCTTTATCCAGGTTTGGAACCGGCAGTAACTCTAGAAGAGCTACAGGCGAAGTAATCATGTGAATACAAATTTTTGCCAAAAAAAAAGAAAAAAAAATACTTCATCATTTGAATGAGTATGCATTTTTCTTCTTTTTTCTTTTTTTTCTCTTCTTTCTTTTTTCTTTTTTTTCCGTTTGAGTATTTCATATTCGGATTGTTTCCATGCTTAATATATTATCACTTTATATTATATTACTGTTAAATGACTTTTTACAAACGGTATTTCCTATCCTGTTTACAACTCATATAAGTAGTATATGTAAATATGTTGTAGACAACTTATAGTTTTCTACAGTTGAAAAACAATTTTATGATCAAAGATAGACATTTAGTATAATGTACAATAAAAAGAAATCGATAAAATGGATGTGTATTTTCAGATAAGGGATTTGTTGTTGAGATTATATGAATGTTTAATCGTTGAATTTATGAATCGATTAAAGTTAGACTATCATGGAAAACCTAGAAGCACTGGATATCTGTTACATCTTAGTATAAGACTCCTTGGCTGTGCACACCCATGACCCTACACCAAAAGAGACACCAGACATACGCCACATAAAGGGGTGGGATACTGCCTGAATGCCCAAATTGAGGCAGGTGGTTTTATTAGGGGGCCACTTTCGGAGCCTTTGATCTAAAGGTCTAATCAACAATGTAGTGGAGCAACGTTAGGAGATGCAGTACCATGGTAGTCGGTGATGAACAATAGGTTTATACGACATTTGTTATTTCAGGATCCTGGAACCCATGTGAACCATTCGTTAGGAATCAAGGTTTTCCGATTCCCTTAGGCGGATCCTCTCTATCCACCAACCCCATTAAAGCGACAAATATTCACCTTTCCTCCTCTCAATTTCGTAAACAACAGTAATTCTGCGAGAAGGCAGTGAGTAGCACTTCCCTGACAGTGCTTGTATACACGTGGGCAAATGAGAGCATTTGGAGAAGGAGAGCTGACTCTCCTCACCCTCGGCCGTACTAGAGCATTTGGGGGTATTCATAATTATATAATATACCCATGTGGGCCAAGGTAATTTCACATTGGTTTTCAGGAGAATCAGATACCATTCAGACTTTCACGTGACAACTGAAACAGTACAGCTCAATCCCGATTCACGGGAGAACCAGACACCGTATAGGCCTTAACACTACAATTCGAATAGTGTAGCTAAATCCTGTAGCGCAACCACACAGGTACCAAGCACCCTGGTGGACCCCATTTTTATGAAGAAAATAAAAGGTTACAGCACGATCGCCACTGGCTTCTATTCTCAGCCATATCTGATGGCGTCTATGGCCATTGTGTTGCACCATCTCTCGGATACCAGCCAGGGAGTCGTGAAGGACCAACACAAGACAGTCCTTCGCAGCTTTCTTTCATACCAAGACACCATGTCATACACTGACCATCTCTCCGCTTCTTCCAACCAGTCCCAGAGTTGGCAAATAATGCACGACGTGGAAGTCTCTGGGATGACATTCGTAAAACACGTCCAAGCCACCGAAGTCGGTGTTTCAAGATGGTGACACCAGTTGGGTTATCGTCTCTGTGCCCGAACACACGATGCCGAGCCTCAGTATTACTGACATGATGTTGCCACTGGATGTCAGCAATCCTTCGGAGACGACGATGATCAAACACATAGAGTTGTCTAACATCCTCAACTCGGAGATGCCAGGATTTACAAGCATGGAGTGAAACTGCTCTCACCGACGCGTTGTAGATCCTACATTTTGCAGCCAGACTAACATCACGAAGGTGCCAAAGATGACCCAGATTGGCATAAGCCGCCCTGGATTTCACTACACGTACATTGACCCCATCAATCACGCCACCACTAGCACTTATGCAGCTACCTAGATACACGAACTTCTCGACTACTTCTATCTGCTCACCATCCAGGGTGAGTACAGGATTAGAATCCTGCCAGTCTTGTAGAAGTACTTTGCACTTCGAAGGTCCAAAGCACATACCATACCTACGGACACTGATTGCCAACTGATTAAGTGCGGATTGCATGGCTTGGGCATTATCGCACAGTAAGACAATATTATCCGCATACTCAAGGTCGAGAAGTCTTTCTCCAGGCAACAGATCCACACCGCCATTACTTACATCCATCAGAGCTGTTTCTAGAATGTCGTCCATGGCAAAGTTGAAGAGGAATGGTGAGATTGGACAACGCTGTCTAACCCCACTGCTCGAATGCAGGTGGTGGTATGGTGGTTGTATGCCCTCACTCTACCTGTGGTGTTTGTATATAGGGTATTTAGGATGTTAATAAACTTCTCAGACACACCCTTCTTTAATAGACGACCCCAAAATCAGTCCTGTCCAACGAATCGAAGGCAGTCCTGATGTCAATAAACACTACGATTGTTGGGCTTTGATAAGTATGACGGTGTTCTAACATTTGGCGGAGGGTGAAGATATGATCAATACATCCTCGAGCAGAACCGTTATCCAATTAGCTACTGAGTCCTGATAGCCACTTGCTTTTGCTATGGGGTGAAGTTGAAGTTCACTTGGTATTGTTTGTTTGAATCTTCCGATCAATATTCACACAATATAACCACTATCCATCTTTGATTATAATGCTTGTGAATTAAGGCAATATCAAAAAAATCTGCACAGGATGCACATATATCAATAAGAAACTGATCAATAACAGTCCGAGATATCAATGGGAAGATACAAGTCAAACAATACAAAATGAACGTAGAACTGGCTATTCAAATTCACATGATAAGTAAGTTATATTCTAGATGTCAGTGTTTCTGATTAACTCTTTAAATGATTAATGAGCATAGTACATCTGGTGACGATTAATTACTGAATAATCTATATTCATTGCAATACATATCTGACAGACACAAATGGAATAAAGTTAGAGAAGAGTCGTTCTGTTTAGATTAAAAGTATGTTACACACAATATAGTCATCAAGATGTTGTTTTAGCTATTCATAATAACATCTTATAACAACTCAGAACCTAGTTCTAATATCAGAACTAGGTATCTTAGATAAACAAATGAAGTACTTTCAAACTTTACATCAAACCTTAGAACAGAAGACATTGCTATTTCATAAGGAATTAAATTATGGTATGTATGCTACTTATATCGACAGATATAACTAGTATCTAACACCAATCAAAAGTGGAATATCTGACAACAGAACATTGAGAAGATTGAATACAATAGAACGAGAACAGAGAGTGATTGATATGGAAATAAAAGAATAACGAAGTCTGAAGCAATTGATAGACGTTTTGTAAACGAAGCATTAAACGTATATTGATTACTAGTATAGGGGTTGTGGTAATAATTAAGCTTTTGATTGAGATCATGAACCGATTGATGTTAGACCACCAATTTTGGAAAACCTGAAAGCACTGGACGGCATATGATCAGTTATTGATCAGCAAGAGGTGGTGAAACCAAGATGGAGAATTTTTAGAGATTCTATTTATGATTTACAATTTAATCTTAAACAATGTTTGGATAACCTACTTGACCTAGGTCAAGACTGATCTTAATAATTCATTCGTATTGAGTTGTTTTTTTCTTCTTATTTTCTACGAACTCTTGAATGTATTACTATCATTCCATATGAAACAATGTTAAACGGAATATATTTGAAGTATATCTCATAATGGAATCCAGGACTTATCATATGAATGTACCTATATATCCATTTGGTATTGTTTGTTTGAATCTTCTCATTGATGTTTAGCACTGCAGTTGATCGGTTTCTTGTTCGCATGTTTATATACTGTGAGTATTGCCTTGATATAGCGTTAATTCACAAGCATTATAAGCAAAGATGATTGGTGGCTAGTAGTGGAATCCAGGATGCTAGTTTCGTCCTATTTGGAAATCATCATTCAGATGTACCTGTATCTCAGAGTTGATGGTCATCTGAAGAGTCCTAAATAAGACGAAACGTTCGTCCTGGATTCTACTGCTAGTACTTATATATCATTTCTAATGTACACATTGAAACAACTACCCTAATATTTCTAATACTTAAAACATCAATAAAGTAATCACTAATCAAAATATAGTTCTGAATACTGAAAACATTTAAGTAATAAATATCATTCTCATTTAAATAAGTCATGGGGAGTTTGAGATGGTGGAGAAGATTTGTAGCTCAGGTGGATGATTTTGGTGGTGTTTTGTTCTCTGAGCTCAGAGAATAAAACACCACCAAAATCATAGGGAGTTTATCTAGAACAATTGGGAATAAATTAAAGTTTTACTATGAATGCTGGTATATTTAACTTACAAGTTTTAACTAAAAAGAAGAAGAACAAACCCTCATCTTAAAGTTTACTGCTATCGATATACTAAAAATATCCTTAGAAACAAAAATTACTATAAGAAATAAATAGTATCGAAGGGTGAACACATATATATATATATATATATAAAACAATTACAAACCAACATTCAATTCTCAAAGGTTAACAATGTAATAGTACAAACATTCTCCCCCTCTCCCCCCTCCCCCCTCCCCCCTCCCCCCAAATTATTGAATTTCGTTTATATTGTCATAAATCATATGATTTGTACTTTATTGTCATAACAATAATCATAATAATAATAATAATAACTCAACTGGGGCCGACCTAGTTTACAAGACAACATGAACACATACGAAATGAGTGAATTAAGTCATAATAATAATAATAATAATAATGATAATAGCGGTACATTTAATCGATATTATTTTATCTGTTATTCTGTTGTATCCACCCGAATGTACGTTTATACACGTATCTATGTGTTTAAACATTCTTGTTTATAATTTAGATAGATAATATGAGACTATTGATTAAGATCATAAATTGATCAATGTTCAAACTCTGAAAGTATTTGATGACCATTTCGTTCTAGAATAGGTTAAACATTCATAAAAACAACAACCGAATGTTCTAGGTTCGAATCCCGCCTGTATGATTGTAGATGAGAACTTCTGAGGAATTTATTGAAAAGTCATATTAACTACATAACAAATATATTTGGGAAAGATAAATCTATAACTGACTGTAGTACATGATCAACACAAATGCGGGGTAATCGAATGTATTTGAATACAAAATTACAAAATCTTTTAGTGAGACTGCGTGAGACTGATAGGTCCTTGGTTCGAATCCCGCGAGGAGGGGTCGTGGATGAGTACTGCTAAGGAGTCCCACAATAGGATGAAACGGCCGTCCAGTGCTTGCATGTGTTCCATGGTGGTCTAGCTTCAATTGACTCATGATCTCAACTGTTTAAATTAAAATTTGAGAACTATACAATACATACTTTATTTGCAAAACGTCAATCAATTGTCTAAGACTTCATTGTTCTTTCGTTTCTACATCAATCGTTCTTTGTTTTTGTTCTGTTCTCTTCGATCTTTTTAACCTTCTACTTGTAGATATTTTCACTTTTGATTGATGATACATATTACTTATATCCATCGACAACAGCAGTACACGTAACATGACTACATTAGATGATTGATGTGAAATATCACATATCAACTCAAGTTGGACATTTGTATTCTGATCCTGGGTTCGAATCTTGCGAGCGGGATCGTGGATGCGTACTGCTGAGGAGTCCCACAATAGAATGAAACGGCCGTCCAGTGCTTCCAGGTTTTCAATGGTGGTCTAACATCAATCGGTTCATGATATCAATGAAAAATGTCATGCTTGTTCTGTGATAATTCATCTTTATTTAGTGAATTTCGTGTAAGAAGTCGGGTGAGTATTAATTAGACAACAAACAGAAACAAAATGTAATAGTTGAGTTTATGAGTCAATTACAGCTAGACCACCATGGAAAACCTGGAAGCACTGAACGGCCGCTTCCCACTAGTATGGAACTCCTCAGCAATGCGTATTCACGATTCTACTCACGGGATTTGAACACAGAACCTTCGGTCTCGTGCGAGCGCTTAACACGTAGACCAGTGGTGAAACTTTTGCATTCATATCTTAAGTCTATAGGTTCGATTTCCTTTTACAAGAGTATAGATGCTAGGATGAAACATCTACCCTGTAATTCCTAGTCTTTAATACTGATCTATTTAAGATTAGTTTGAGTGTATTTTCGACGAAGGTCGTCATCGTCGTCATCGTGATCTGGGGTTAATAAATTTTCATTTATACCAGTCTTTGTGTTCATACTTTCGCGTCATGGGAATTGTGGAGCTCCCTCGCTTCGAGTATAAGTGATAAGCGTTTCCAACACAACAATCAGAGACGACCAGATATAAAATTGTAGCATTCAATTGATAAGTTATAACATAGTTCATGAATTAAACTATGATTATTCCTAAATACAATACTTTTAAGTTCTTAAAAAAGCATCCATAAATTTTTTGTCATTATAACTGTTTACCAATTTATTCATTCATAGTATGTATACTCACTGCCTTCTCGCGGTATTACTGTTCTTTACGGAATTGAGAGGACGGAAAGCGAATATACGACCCTTTAACTGAGTTGATGGATATGGAAGGAATTGGAAAACCCTGATTTCAAAACAATGGTGAAATGGGCTCGAGGATCTTGAAATAGCAAATGATATATGAACCGATAATTGGTAACTGACTGAATCTCCTTACGTGGCTCCACTACTTTGTGGATCAGACTTTGAGGTTGTAGGCCCAGGAAGTGGTCGCCTAAAAAAAGCCACCTACTTCAGTCTGAGCACCTGGGCAGTATCATAGCCCATACGTAAATCAAGTAACTTGTATGGTATATATATATATATACCAATGTTTATGTGTTTAAATAAATAAAATGTCTCTTCATTGCTTTTATCATTAAAGCACAGCTAAAGATGTAGACAGCAACAAAAAAATTTGGATTCAATGGTTAAGATCATGAGTCAGTTGAAGCTAGACCACCATGGCAAACCTGGAAGCACTGGATGGCCGTTTCGTCCTATTGTGACCAGTAGAGTTCAACCAGGTCTGTTTTGAGGTAGTAACTCACTGAAGACAATGGTGAATGTGTCGCTCAATTTCGTGGATTAGTTGAAGTTAGACATTAACACCGTTGGATGCCGGCTCAGTGGTCTAGTGGTTAAGTGCTCGGGCGCGAAACCAGTAGGTCCTGGGTTCGAATCTCGCGAGGCGAGACTGTCCAGTGCTTCCAGATTTTCCATGGTGGTCTAGTTTCAACTTACTCATGATCTTAACCATTGAAATTACTATAGGTCCTGGGTTCGAATCTCGCGAGGCGAGATGGTGAATACGCATTACTGAGGAGTAGTCCTACAATAAGGACGAAACGGCCATTCACTACTTCCAGGTCTTCCATAGTGATCTAGCTTCAATGGACTCATGATCTTAACTATTAAAAGAAATTGAACAAAATAGATAAATAAATAGATAAAATCACTTGGTATTGCTTGGCTTGTATCTTCCCATTAAGGTTTAAGACTACAATTGATCAGTCTGTTATTAGCCTATGTCCATACTGTGCGTATGCCTCGATATTGCTTTAATTCACAAGCTTTTTGTAAGCAATGATGGATAATGGCTAGCAGTGGAATCCAGTTTGACTCGTGTTTCGTCCTATTTGGGACTCGTCAGCTGGATATACCTACCTGTTCGAGTCCCAGGGTGAACATCAACTCCCTGAGATGCAGGTACATCCAGCTGACGACTCTCAAATAGGACGAAACACGTGTCAAACTGGATTCCACTAGTAGCCACTATCCATCATTGTTTACAAGAAATAAAATCAATTTTATTATTGTGTATAAATCATTAATTTTGATGAGATCAAGAAACGAAATGATCATGATTTGTTTACTTTGATGATTGAATATCATTTATATAGTTTATTGATTGATTGATTTGTTTGTTTGTTTGCTTGTTTGTATGTTCTCCATATTGATTTCAGGGATATATGTATATACAACAACACCACCACCACCATCACCATCATCACCACCACCACCGCCAACAACAACAATAAAAGTATATATCTAAGTAGAGTTTCCCTTTGTAATTATAAGTTCATTGATGAATGAAATGAAATGGTTTAGATATATAAGTAGTATCTTAATTCTTTTCAGTATTTGAAATTGATTATTGAACTGAATGATCCTCTTCTTCTTCTTCTTCTTCTCTTTTGTTGTTGTTGTTTTAATCACAAAATGTATTGATTAGATTAAAAAGATTTTAACTGTTTAGATCATGATTTCACGCAAATATAATACATTTTATAACGGGGGGGGGGAGAGAATAAGTAAGAAGTATACAATTACCGATAGATCACATGGAATAAAATCTGGAGGAATCACGAATCGATGAAACATAAATGGAGGAGTTCCATAATAAGACGAAACGACTGTTCAGTGGTTCTAGATTTTCTATGGTGGTCTAGATTCGATTGACTTATGATCCGAAATGTTGAAGTTACTATACTGTCTACAAAACTCCTCCTGATATAAATCAACATATTCTCACTAATGACTGGCTTCAAGAGGTATATCGTTCAGTTCTTAGTGAGAAGCAGTGAACAGTGGAATTCAACTGTGTCTGTTGTGAGATAGTAACTCAATGAAGACAATGGTAGATGTGTGGCTCAATTTCATGGGTTAGTCGAAGTTAGATATTACCACCATTGGATGTCGACCAGCTCAGTTGTTTAGAGGTTGAGCGTTCACTCGTGTGACTGATATGTCCTGTGTTGGAAACTCGCGAGGTGGGGTCGTGGATACGCACTGCTAAGGAGCTCCACATAGGTGCGTCCAGGTCTAGCTTCATTTGACTCATGACCTCAACTATTGAAATAAACTTTGGAACAAAACAAAGATATGCTTTCACGTATGAGATCGAAGGTTCTGGAACTGAATCCCATGAGCGGGATCTTCAGTGAACACTGCTTAGGAGTCAAATACTAGAACGGAACGGCCACCCAGTACTTCCAGGTTTTTCATGGTGGTCTAGGCTTAATGGACTCAATGATTTCAACTAATAAAGTACAACTAGCCCCCAAACGCCCTGGTACGGCCGAGAATGTGGAGAGTCAGCTCTCTTTTTCGAAATGCTCTCACATGGCAACGCGTATATAGCCTCTGCCAGAGATGTCCTACTCACTGCCTTCTCGTGGCAGGGGGTGTTGTTTACGAAATTGAGAGAATGAAAAGCGAATGTCCTGTATTTTAACCGGGTTGGTGGATATGGAGAATCCACCTAAGGGAGTTGGAAAGCCCTGATTCCAAATCAATAGTAAACATGAGCTCCAAAATCCTGAAGGAACAAATGGTATATGAACCAATTATTGGTCACCGGCTACCATGGGATTGCATCTTCTTACGTGACTCCACTACCTTTTAGACCAGACCTTTGGGTCGAAGGCTACAGGTGTGGCCCCCTAAGAAAACCATCTGCTTCAGTTTGGGCACCCGGGCAGTATCACAGCCCTCACACATAATAAATGAGATCTATATGGCTCAAATGTACTTGGTGCCTCCTCATACCAATATCTATGTGTTAAAATAAATAAACTATTATACCTTTTATTACAATTGATTGATCACTGGGCAACGATTAATGTCATGCTTGTCAAGTCCTTATTATTAGTGCAGATCGAATGCTATCGACAATGATGCAATGTGGCCACCAGTCTAGGTGACTCGACACTGTTGGCTACCTCCAACCACCATCTAATATCGATACCTGTTATTGTTTTCTTTCAAAAGGCCCATTAATTATGGGTTGTTTAACACAGTTTCTGTATAACTTAACAGTCGATTACCCATACAACATCATCACCTGTTTATTAAATTACCATTCAGAACACCAAAATGATTTAACGAGTCATTCATATTATTCTGTACAAGTTAAGCATTACAACTGATATGATTACATTCATAAAATAAAAAGAAACCATAATATATACGAAGTTAGCATAGTGATGATACAGATGTGAATGACAAGTTTATATTTAATGATTAATGATTTACGAACGGGATGGAATAATAGCAACAGTTAATGGGTTGAATGAAAGCTTATCACAATTTACTTACTTGTTTACTCCTGTTACCCGTTATGGAGGAGCATAGGCCGCCCACCAGCATTCTCTACCCAACCCTGTCCTAGACAAGCCTTTCCAGTTCTTTTCAGTTGCTATTCATCCTTTTCATGTTTTCTTCCCGACGTAGTTTGTTCTTCGGCCTTCCTCTTTTCCATTTCCCTTCAGGATTCCAAGCTTATGTTATGTACTGAATAATTAGGTAAGAACCTCTGAAACGTTTACAATTTCTACTTAATTCACCTATTCATTATAAATTATCTCACTTTGATATACAAATTTACTGTGAAAGTTTCATTGAATCACGTTGAAAGTCTAAACTATTGGATTGAAAACCTTTGTCCATGTTCAACAAGGTTACATTTATTTTATAATATAAGTATATTGTATATCTAGATTGTTGTCGAATACCATCCGCAACAGCCTCTTGTAAGAAAGAACAAACCAACTTCCAACTGAAGAGGAAATTAGGAAAAGACGTTGGAAATGGATAGTACATACATTACGGAAATCACTAAACTGGATTACGAAGCAAGCCCTAACTTGGAATCCTGAAGGAAAGCGGAAAAGAGGAAGGCCAAAGAACACATTACGTCGGGAAATAGAAGCGAATATGAAAAAGATGAAAGAACTGGAAAGGATTGCCGAGGATAGAGTTGGATGGAGAATACTGATGGTTGGCCTATACTCCTCCACGAGGAGTAACAAGCGTAAGTAAGTAAGATTATGGCTAATAATGAAATCCAGGATTAATATCTTGTCTTATTTCGAACTTGTTGACTGAATGTATCTATAATCCAGTGTTGATTTACACACTGTTACCCATAACCCAAATACCTATTGTTCCAAACTCGAATCCATTATACATTAAACTATTAGGTTCACATAGCCATTGAAAGAGGTATGACTCGATGTTTATTGATTCCAAATCAATAGTGCACATGGGCTCCAGAATCCTGACGGAACAAATAGCATATGAACCAATTGTTGATCACCAGCTACCATTAGACTGCATTTCCTAACGTTTCTCCACTGCCTTGTTGATTATACCTCTAGGTAAAAGGCTCAGTAAGTGGCTACATTTGTAAACCACCTGTTTGGGTTTGGGCACCTAGGCAGTATTCCAGTTCTCATACAAATTAGATGATTTGTATGGCGTATATCTATTTGGTATCGCCTTGTACCAATGTTTATATGCTTAAATAAATAAATAATAGTAGTATACATGTAAATATGCTGTGGTTATCAGACTATCTTCAGTTGCATAAGTGAACTATGGTAAGTTTATGATTAGATTATACTAATTTCTTAAAGTAAACTCACAGTTGAGCTGAATGTTATGCATTGAATAAATGTTAAATAGTTTAAGGGAATGGTAAGTTAGCTTCATTTATCAAGAACTTCTATTATTTGGTATTCAAAAGAAACGCTTATCAACAATCTTAAAGATTATGAGTAAAGATAGATGGTGGCTAACAATGGAATCCAAGATGTACGTTTCATCCTATTTCGAACTCGTCAGCTGGATTTCCCAGTATCCCAGTGTTGATTTTCACTCCTACAATCGAATACAGTACAGTATTGTTTGCTTTAAACCGCTTAGTTACTAAGTCCTAATAGCCACTTGTTTGTGCAATTTTAATGCGGTTAAGTCCAGCTGATGAGTCTCAAAATAAAACAAAACATACATCCTGGATACCATTGATAGTTACCATTCATCTCTTCTTATAATGCTTGTGACTTAAGTCAATATCAAGGCAATCTGAACAGGATGTACATATATACCAATAATAAAAGATTGATCAATTGAAGTTCTGAACATCAATCAAAAGATTCAAATAATCAATACCAAATGAATCTTAATGATGTTATCCAAAGTTTATAATGTTACCATTGAGCTATTAGTTCTTTGGCTAATAACACAGTCAACAGGATTTGTACATGACTGACATGATGTACTACTACAGTTATTAATGTACACTTACTCACAAGGGGTTTATGTTTATTTCAGTGAGATTGTCAGTGTTGTGGTGCTCTAGGCAGAAAAAACTAGCGAAACCTACTAGAGAGACCTAGTGGTCCATCTGGAATGGATTCCATCTTATTTGTCTTATCATTGTAAAGCTTGTAGGGAATGACTTCGATCGTTCAAATTGTATACGAAACTGTCAAATCTATTGACATTGTGATGCATGAAACTTATCAAATATACCTACATATAATAAGTGTAAAACGCGATTTGAATGTTTTTTGTCAGCTCGCTTGCATTTCGATTTGTACATCATTTAGATTGAGATCATAAAATAAATTGACGTTAGATCACCATTGATAACCTTGAAGCACTAGACGGTCGTTTCATCCTAGTATTAGACTTCCAAGCAGTGTTCATCCATGACCCCACACGAAGGATTCGAATCCAGAAAATTAACACCGTTGGATGCAGGACCAGTGGTCTACAGGTTTAGCGTTCACATACAAGACCGAAGGCCCTGAATTGGAAATTCGTGGGGTGGGATAGTGGATATGCTCCGCTGATGACTCTAGTATTAAAACGAAACGGTAATCCAGTGGTTCTAGGTTTTCAATGGTGATCTAAGATCATTAGATTCATGATCTCAATCAAAACCTAATGATCTTCACAACCCCATGCTGATAAGAAAACAAAATTCACAGTAGTCTTTTATAAAAAAATAAAACCTCTGTGTTTATTTTAATAGTATAATTCATAAGTTGATCTAAGCTAGACCACCATTGATAACCTAGAAGCATCAAACGGCAGTTTCGTCTTAGTATCGGATTCCTCAGCGATGTACATTCACAATCTTGCACATTTGATTCAAATTCATCACCTTCGATCTCGTATACGAATACATTCTATTAAATAAAAATAGAAATGTATAATTTTTACGTAAATGACTACCAAATATAAAACTGTGTTTTCACTTTCTCACTTTCTGTACATGGATGGAAATCTTTAACTGTTTCAATCATCTTATCATTATATTTGGTACCGTTTATTTAAATCGTCCCTCTGATGCTTAAGACTGTAATTGATCAGTCTCTTGTTATTGGCATATATGCATCCTGTACAAATTGGCTCGATATTGTCTTAATTCACAAGTATTATATGCAAAGATGAATAGTGGTTAGCAATGGAATCCACGACTCATGTTTCGTCCCATTTAGGACTCGTCAGAAGAATGTACCTGCATCTCAGAGTTGATGTTCAGCTGATGAGTCCTAAATAGGATGAAATGTGCGTTCACTCTGAAAATCAAACCCAGTACAATAGCATTCGCTTCAAACGCCATCGCATAATCCACTTGTTTGTGCAATGAAATGAAGTGTTTCTCTTTACTAGAATCTTCCCATTGATGTTTAACACTGTAATTGATCAGTCTCTTATAATTGGCATATATATATATATATATATCCCCTATGCGTATTGTCTTAATATTGCTTTAATTCACTAACATTTTATACAAAGATGAATAGTTATGAAGTGAACGGTCCCGAGTTCAAGTCCCAAAGTGAATATCAACTCCTTGAGATGCAGGTACATCTAGCTGACGAGTCTCAAAAAATTAGGATGAAACACGCATCCTGGATTCCATTGCTTAGACATGCACTAGAAGATATGGGCTTCATTCATATACTATTAAAAAAATAATTATTCCCATTATATTCTTATTAATTTCATGTCTACAATGATCCATTATTCATTCTATGTTAATCTTATCTATTTACTTTAATAATGAGAAACATGCTGTGAATCAATTGTTCTTCGCTTTTTTTTCTTCTTCTTCTTAATAAGATACTTTTATTTCTGTCAAGTTTTATTGAACAATTGAATGAACAATAGGTGGGCGATTTTATAACATGCTGAGTGATAGATGATACTTTATTACTTATTATACATAATAGTAGTAGTAGGAGGAGGAGGAGGAGGAGGAGTAGTAGCAGTAGTTAAAAGCTAATGTAAACTATTTTCTTTCGAAAAAAAACAATAATGAAACTAACTTAGATATATAAATTCAATGATTTAAGGGAACAGATAGTATCTCCCTGTACCCCCCTCTCTCCCTCTCTCTCTCTCTCTGTGGATCGAATCTTGTCTTAACTAAGGTATATTGTAATTATAATTGAGTGAAATCATCATCATCATCATCATCACCATCATAACCTGTGTAGGTATTAGGGTGGGGGGTGGAGGGAGATTGAAAATGATATTAAAACTTTTTTTTACCAATTTGCTTATCGGTATTTTATTATATTGATATTAGAGTTATTGAATGAGAGGGTATTGAAAAAGGGAGAAAAATAGATTTAGTTCAGAACTGTTAGGAAACTAATTTATATAAATGGAAAAAAATTTCAATAGTTGAGATCATGAGTTAATTGAAACTAGACCATTATGGATAACTTGGAAACACTGGACGGCCATTTCCACTTATTGTAAGACTTCTTAGCAGTATGCATCCACAATCCTGCCTCGTGAGATTCCAACATAGGACTTATCAGTCTCTCATGCGAACACCTAACCATTAGACCAATGAGCTAGCCGGCATCAAACATATCCACTATTGTTATTAATGAGTTATTATCTTACAACTGATCCGGTTGAACTTCACTGGTTCAATATTTTTATTATTGATCCTTGGTGGTCTATGACAGCTGATGAGAGTCATATGTCACATTTAGTATCTTGAAGGAATCTATGCTGTTAGATGGTTTTTACTACTACTTAATGAATAATCAACTAAATATATACTTCCTGTAAGATTTAAAACAGTATGATCTATTGTAGTACTCAACAGTAATGAGGATGAGACAACGTAATCTTGATTACCATTTCTCATTCTTAACACTTACATATACATATCGCTTATGAATCGTCTTGATCGAAATGACATGATATTGACCTGCTTTTTGATTGATCGCACTTAATATTCTTGTATTGTTCCTTTTGTACTATTTAAACTTGGATTCATTTTGATTTGGTTATTTATTGATTCTCTGAAGAAGTGGCTTAAACTAAGTCACGAAACGTCAGAATATCTAATTTCTCTACTCATTGGGATATTACTAATATATTATTGATTGATTGATTACCATTGATTTCTCAACTAATTTAAGTAACTCAGTCTCATAAGGGAATTGTCTCATCCAAAATAAAATCAATAATAGTTCCTCTTTTTTATTACACTACTGTTCGATACGATTCTCATAGATGAAAGGAGTTCTACAAGGTTTAAAGATACATTTAGGTGACAACTATCAGCTAGCATAAAATAAGATCATATTGTAAAATAGTATCATTGATCACTTCCTTTAAATTATTGATACAAAGAGGCACTAAATACATATGACCCATACAAATCTCATTTGATATGTGTGAGGGCTATGATACTGCCCAGGTGCCCAAATCGAAGCAGGTGGTTTTATTAGGGGGTCACACCCGGAGCCTTCGATCTGAAGGTCTGATCCACAAGGCAGTGGAGCAACGTTTGCAGATGCAATCCCATGGTAGCTAATGACCAATAATTGGTTCATATACCATCTGTTCCTTCAGGGTACTGGAGTCCATGTGCACAATTGGTTTGGAATCAGGGTTTTCGAACTCCCTTAGGTGGACCCTCTGTGTTCATCAAGTCAGTTAAATCGCCAGACATTCAGATTTCATCCACTCAATTTCGTAAATAACACCCCTGCCACGAGAAGGCAGTGAGTAGGACTTCCCTGGCAGAGGCTATATACTCGTGGCCATGTGAGAGCATTTTGAGAGGAAGAGCGGACTCCCCCCACTCTCGACCGTACCACGGCACTTGGGGGCCGATTACAAATCGGATCCCAGATGTTATAAGTAAATATGGATAGTGGCTAGCAGTGGAATCCAGGATGTGCGTTTCATCCTATTTGGGACGCGTCAGCTGGATGTACCTGCATCTCAGGGAGTTGATGTTCACTCTGGGACTTGAACCCAGTACCATTCGCTTCAAACCCCATCGCGTTGTCCACTCAGCTACTGAGCCCTCATAACTAATAATAATTAAAGTTATTTACACTCATTTCTGTAAAACCAAAAAAGCTTTATTCATGTTCACTGACCACTTTTAACGTTAAAAAAATCTTTGAATGTTATCATATTCAGTCCTTGAAGTTACTAACTTCTAATCTGAGCCATGTTGTTAGATACAGACTACTTGGTTGGGGTCCATGTGACTATTGTAACCAATGGTTGAAGACTGTTTGTGACATGCCTCAGAATCTATCACAATAGCGTTGGTGTATACACTCTCTGTCTTCCCTTAAACTAAGAGATTAAAATCGCTCCATATCTTTCTTTGTACGAACTAATTCTTTCTTCCTGTATTATATTCTTATATGCAATCTTTCTTTTATATATTACCACCAGTGAGTTAACGACTTCTATGAATCCGGTGTACATCTTGCTGTGCTAATGCGGTATGGCAACTTGGACCGATGCATATATGTGCTTGATCGTACGTTGTAGCTGACTGACTGACTGACTGACTGACTGACTGATTGACCGATATCCTAGATTCGATTCCATGATAGATACTGTTTATATACAATTACAAAACAACTAAACTATAAGTAACCAATTCTAGATAACCTTTCATAATGAAAATCATTATCATTTATTTTACGAATATAGTCGAAAGTATTTCAGTTAATCAAAATTGAATCAAATGAATATGGTAACTACTATATAGATTCTGTCAATATATTTTGTTTGGCGTCATTAACTTTAGTTCCCATCATTCAGTTATTTGATTTACATCTTACATCTTTCTGACTTATTGATTATACTGATAAGATTTATTAACATTATCATGTTTAAAATACATGTTACATGAATAAGAATTATTATTACATTCAATTTGTTGTATTGTTTTACTTGTACCTTCCTATTGTTATATAGGGATGAAATGGATTAGTCTCATGTTAGCATATGTGCATCCTAGATGGTGGTTGGAGGTAGTCGACAGGAAACTCTGACGACCCGGGTTTCGTGCTACTTGGCACTCGTCAGCAAGGTGTACTTGTAATCTTGAGGGAACTAATATTTCTCTGTTAGATTCGATCCCGTGTCACCCAGCTACACAGTCAGAGATGTTACCACTGAGCTATCCGGGCAACGAATAACCTCCTGTAGGACTGAGATGTAATCACAATTGATTGATCACTGGGTGGCGATCAATGTCATGCGTGTCAAGTCTTTATTATTAGTGCAGATCAAATGCTATCGACCATGTTGCAATGTGGCCACCAGTCTAGGTGACTCGACACTACGTGCACTATGTGTGATCAATCAATTGTGATTACATCTCAGTCCTACAGGAGGTCGGTCGCGGCTCGGATAGCTCAGTGGTAACATCTCTGAATGTGAAGCTGGGTGACACGAGATCGAATCCACCAGGGAGCACCAGTTCCCTCAAGATTACAGGTACACATTGTTGACGAGTGCCAAGTAGCACGAAACCCGTGTCCAGGGTTTCCTGTTGACTACCTCCAACCACCATCTAATCTCAATATATAGTGCCCGAATTGTCGAGTCACCTAGACTGGTGGCCACATTGGATCATGGTCGATAGCATTCGATCTGCACTAATAATGACTTGACACGCATGTCATTGATCGCCACCCAGTGATCAGTCAATTGTGATTATGTGCATCCTGTGAGGATTACCTCGATATTGCCTTATGTCACAAGCTTTATAAGCAAAGCTGAATGAATAATGTGATGGTGTTTGAAGCGAATGGTACTGTATTGGGTTCGAGTCTTGGAGAGAATGTTAACTAGAGGGTGTAGGCATATCCAGCTGACGAGTCCCAAATGGGATGAAACGTGTGTCCTGTATTCTACTGCTTGCCACCATCTATCTCTGCTTAGAACACTTGTGACTCAAGGCAATACGCACAGTATACACATATGCTAATGATAAGAGACTGATCGATTTCAGTCTTAAACATCAATGGGAAGATTCAAACAAATGATAGAAAATAAATCATGTTCGTTTATTTTTTTTCTATTCATATTATAGTATAAAGAGTAAATCTTTTTGATTGAGATCATGAATCGATTGATGTTAGACCACCATTGAAAACCTAGAAGCACTAACTGGTCGCTTTTTCCTATTGTCGGACTCCTCAACAGTGTGCATCCACGATCCCGCTCACGGGATTCGAACATAGGGTCTTCAGTTTCGCTCATGAACGCTTAGCCTCTAGACCGCTGAACTAGTATCCAATGGTGTTCATTTCTAATCTCCACCAATCCTCAAAATTGCACGACCATCTTCCATGGTACTGGGGTAGATACCTGTCTCTACCTGAGTAAATCTGTTTAAGTTACATTTACATCAGTTGTTTATACTAACAGGATACTTTCTAGATATTGTAATTGTCTAATTTGGTTAAAAACTGTTCGTATGTACTTTGCCAACTTGACAAAGTAAAATAAGATTGTACCACATATTTTATATGCATGATTTCATTCGACAAATCAAATCACACCTCCATAGTACATCATTTTTATCCACAAACTTATCTGTTAAGTAAATTGTCTTAGTTATTTCCAATTAACATAATTCAGTTATTTCACAAGTTGAAATCATGAGCCAATTGAAGCTAGACCACCATGGAAAACCTGGAAGAACTGGACGGCCGTTTCGTTACTATGATACTTTCAAAGAAGTTAGGGTAAGATTATAATTTATGGATGACCTTTGAGTGACTCTAAAGTGACCTTGAGAATGTCCACCTACCTAATAGGGCTAAACAAGAGTTATAAAGTTGTGTGAAGAACAAAGATTCTGATTTACAGTTGATGGTTAATGTTAGGAATAAGATTTAGGGTTTTCATCAGTTAAACTGCCAAAACTCTATTTAAACAAATGGGTGAATGGATTTCATGCCAAATGCCAAGACTTGTTTATCCTAAATCTAATTGATTTGTCCATAAATTATAGTCTTACTGAAGATCGTTTAAAATGAAGGATTATTAGTTATTGGAACATGAGTGGTGTATCAAACGGTTGATCACGAAATGATATAAGATCATGGACGAATTTGTAATCAAGATAATTTGTCATGTTGTTGGGGACGTTAGATCCCCAGAACTCATTTGGGGAAAGAACCTAATGTTGTAATTTTATTTAGAAAATTTAAATGTTTTTGTTTTCACGCCAAAGCCGCTCTTGTCACCTTCATGTCGTATTTCCTACTGGGAAATATCTTAAATGCTATTGGTTCGTTGCGTCTTTTAGTATGTTATTTGGTAACTCTCCCCAAGGACGGTTTTGTACTGTATATATACGTTTTGAATTGTGTTTGTTGTTATCGCTCATTTCTGGCTGTTTGCAGAATATACTTTTTCATTCCAAGCTTGGACTTTTCCCTCTAGTTAGCGGGGCTGGGACGCATCAATAACTAGCTTACTGATCCTTGGTCTATGAGTCTTGTTCTCGTTCGTCGATTAAGGGAACTCGTGATAGCTTCAACCCTGGCAAGCCTATCGAGTCTCTAAATCATTGACTCGGACGCTTCAAATAACTAGCTTACTGGTCTTGGTCACTGAGTCATTGTTTTCGTTCGCAGATCAAGTGAACTCGTGTTAGATTCAAACCTAACACATGTGTATATATTTATTTATTTATTTGGACACATAAACATTGGTACAAAGGGGCACCGAATAAATAAGCGCCTCACAAGTCACTTGATTTGTATGTGTGGGCTATGATACTGCCCGGATGCCCAAACTGAAGCACATGGTTTTCTTAGGGGGCCACACCCGGAGCCTTTGATCTGAAGGTCTTATCCGCAAGAAAGTGGAGTCACGTAAGAAGATGCAATCCCATGGTAGCCGGTGACCAACAATTGGTTCATATACCGTTTGTTCATTCAGGATTCTGCAGCCCATTTGTACTATTGATTTGGAATCAGGGTTTTCCAACTCCCTTATGTCGATCCTCCATATCCATCAACCCGGTTAAAGTGACGGACATTCGCTTTTCATTCTCTTAATTTTGTAAACATTATCCACCCATCATTTTTTTTATCTATTCCAGATACAGGTACATACAGTTGAATAGTTTAAGCTATAAAGAAACTCATATCATAGATTTCACTAAATTATCAAACTCTAAATGTATGAAATCTCTTATCATAATCTACAAATGGTTTATAAACCTTAAAATGGATATCTGTATATATCAATACAGTTCAGCCTAACAGTCAATAATCTCATAACGAGTTTTCTAATTGTATAAGCAAAGGTGGATATTGGCTAGCAGTGGAATGCAGTTTGGCTCGCATTTCGTCCTATTTAGGACTCGTCAGCCGGATATACCTGCATCTCAGATTTGTTGATGTTCACTCTGAGACTCGAACCCAGTACCATTCGTTTCAAACGCCATCGCATTATCCACTCAGCTACTGCGTCCTGATAGCCAATTGCTTGTTCAATGGGGTGAATTTAAATTTACTTAGTATTGTTTTATTTGTATCTTTCCATTGAGATTTAAGAGTGCAATTGATCAGTCTGTTATTGGCCTATTTACATCTTGTGTGGATTGCCTCGATATTGCCTTAATTCACAAGCTTTTTTTAAGCAATGATAGATAGTGGCTAGCAGTCGAATACTACCAAATGAATTTTAATTCACCCCATTGCACAAGCAAATGGCTATCAGGACTCAGTAGCTAAATAGATAACGCGATGGCATTTGAAGCGAATGGTACCGGGTTCGAGTCTCAGAGTAAACATCAACAAATCTGAGGTGTTGGCACACCCAGCTGACGAATCCTGAATAGGACGAAACGCCCATCTAACTGAATTTCACTACTAGCCACTATCCATTATTGTTTACAAAAAAAACTTATGTCTTTCATAGATTCAATTAACTTATGTAATAGTTGATTATGATTTAGAAAATGTAATCTATACTTACAGTTATCATACATATATATCTAACTATACAATGATCGGCTAATATTAATTTCTTTTCCCCTGTATACACCAACCCCTTATTCTTCCATGTATACAATAGTAATCATCATAATAATAATACATCGTTCTATACAAATGTACATTTGAAAATAAAAACCCAAATAAATTGAAATCATTCATGTTAGTGATTACCTTGTTTTTTTCTTCTTCTTGTGTTTGTATCTATGTGTGTGTATGTGTGTGTGTGTGTGTAATTTGTACATGTTTTTTTCCTTTTTTTCTTTTTCTTTTCTTTTCTTTTTTTAAAAAATATTTATTTATCCTAAACTGATACATTTTTATTGAAACATTGAATAGTATGTAATTATATTTTCATATTTCATCTGTTATATATGTAAATGTATGTTTCTATGTGTGCATATGTGTATGTGTGCGTACGTGTGTGTATGTGTGAGTGTGTGTGTGTATGTGTGTGGGTGGGTGGGTGTGTTCAAATGTGTACGTTACCCTGTAGTATCCAATGTATTCATTCTCATTAAAATATGAATGTAAAAAGTGTAATCATTTAGATCACAGCAGGTAATAAGAAAAGTGAAGAAATTTGTTAAATTCTCTTTATAGTTTCATAATACATGAAATTAATATTTTTCTTTTTTTGGTGTGTGTGTGCGCGCGCGCGTGTGTGTGAGTGCGTATTGTGTGTGTGAGTGAATGAGTGATTTTGTGTCTGTGGGGGGGGGTCATAGCATGTGTTGATCAGAATGAAATTTATTTATCATTATTATAGTTTGTTGTTGTTTATTATTGTTAATAAACTAATCAACAAAGTAATAAAAAAAAAAAGAAAAAGAAGAAAAAGAAAAAAAGAAAAATGATGTAAACGTAAATTTACAAAAAAAAAATTTTTTTAATTTGAAGTCAAGACACTCTGTGTTGACTTAGATTGTGATAAGTTCTCATCACTAATAATAATGATACTTCTATATTTACAGTAGTGATTATATTTCATTTCTTAAGGTAAATTATAAAGTTCACTGATTGAAATCATGAGTCAATTGGAGCTAGACCACCATGGAAAACCTGGAAGCACTAGGCGGCTGTTTCGTCCTAGTATGGGACTCCTTAGTGGCAGTGCGTATACAAGACCCCGTCCCCGAACCCAGGACCTATCAGTCTCGCACCAGGCGCTTAACTAACTAGACTACTGGGCTGGCATCCAACGGTGTTAATGTCTAACTTCAACTAATCCACGAAGTTGCACCACCGTACACCATTGTCTTTAGTGAGTTGATATCTCACAACAGACCTGGTTGTACTCCACTGTTAACGGCTTCTCACTAGAACTCCAGGAGTATCTCTTGAAGTCAGTCACTAGTGAACAGATGATTATTATCAGAATGGGTTTTGTGGAGATTTTAGACATTTCAATGATTGAAGTTGTGAGTCTCCACAAAACCCCTTCTAATAAATTATAAAGGTTTGGAATTTGTTATTACTGAGTAAAGTGAATTGTTTGAATATGTCTGGGTTACCTGATTCTGTTATCCATCTAGATAGTTCAATAAGTTATCTGTTTAGTTTCAATAGTTGAGACCATGAGTTAATTGAAGCCAGATCACCATGGAAAACTTGGAAACACTGGATGGCCGTGTTGTCCTACTGTAAGACTCCTCAGTAGTGCGTATCCACGATTCTGTTTTGTGAGGTTCGAACCAGGGACTTATCAATCTCGAGTGAGAATGCTTAACCACTAGACCGGCCGTTCAGTACTTCCAGGTTTTTCATAGTGGTCTAGGTTCAATGGACTCATGTTTTCAATCTCCACGAAATCCCTTATGATATCTGTTCAGTGTTTGTCTGTCGTAACATATCACGATGTTTATTAATTACATAATAAATTCAGGCACACTGACGACTTTTCACTGTACAAATTACAGAGAGTTACAATCATCAGAAGCATCGTGGTTGTCGGTAATAAACATCGAAAAGAATGTACATTGTTTAGATGTTGATTTCTGAACTGTTAACTTCTAACTGGCGATCACTCATTATTTATCATCAGGATCAACCAAAAAATAAGAAGAGGAAACTTGTTGAGATACTTTGTTCTGAGAATTCTATTTTGAATAATGCCGTTAATAATAATAAACCTATTAAAATTCTTAATATATCGTAATTTGGTCGGTTAACCTGATCAAAAACTTATATATTAGGTCGTCTAAACTATTCCTGATTATTCGTCAACCTTAACCTAAATGTATCATTCACTTCGTAACTATATAAGTGTTGTAGATCACCAACGTAGATGATCTAGGTCGAATGATTGGAGACCAACTCGAGTAAGACGGGTATGGTGTGATGAACCAGCTAACTTCGAAGTCACACTTTGTGGTCAGCGTCTAACATACATTACCCCTTTGACGTATCAAAATCCTATGACTACTTTGAGGACCGTATAACACAAACTGCGTTATTATGGAAATATGTTAGTAAGAATGAGCACAGAGAAGATAGCGATACCACTACTGTATACACCAGTCCATGGAATACAATTAACTGATACGCGTTAGTTGTCATTGATTTTAACGAGGATCGATGATTTGTTCGATATTCAGTAATCCAACTACCGGATGATTTGGCCGGAGCTCAGTAACATTTCACTGGCCCTACAACGTATATAAAACAATTGATTAGTTTAACGAAAGTCTAACAAATAAAACAATTACCCAAATATATGATGATAGATAGCATACAGTCATTTTTATTATTTCTCCGCGTTCTCATTGTATTCCTCTGTTTCGTCGTTAATGACTGTTAATATCCTGTAATACGATTGGAATCAGTATTTGCTAACCACAATTTACTGTTACAAGTGTGATATATCTATATAATGAACGAAGAAGTCAAGTGGGGAAGACCAATTTATTGTTTAATGCTAAATTACAGTGTGTATTCGTAAAATATGAAAACTATACATTGAATACTTCGTTTGACCATCTTCCATCAACTGGCTCTTACAATCATTCCTTCATTCATGCTCTTATTAATTTGATCGTCTCAACCTTCTGCTGCCAGACATTACACTTCTGATTGGTGTTACATACTACTTATGTTGTCAGACATAAACTGTGAGTCTTATGCACGAACCATTAATCCGTAGATCATTAAGCCAGGATCCATTGGTGTACAAGTCTAACTTCGTTCAATAATTATCATTTGCTCACTAATAACAAACTTAGAGAGGAAATTCTTGCAGCTCTAATTTCAACTGTTGAATAGTACGATACTAAGACAGAACGGTCGTTCAATGATTGGTTATCTATTTATTTGAATACATAAATATTAGTACAGAGGGACACCAAATCCATATGCTCCATACAAGTCACTTGATTTGTATGTGAGCTATGATACTATCCATGTGCCCAAACCAAAACAGGTGATTTTCTTAGTGGGCCACACTCCGAACCTTCGACCTAAAGGTCTTATCCGCAAGAAAGTGAAGCAACGGTAGGAGATACATTCTCATGGTAGCCAGTGACCAACAATAGGTTCATACACCGTTTATTCTTTTGGGATCCTGGAACCCATGTCCTCCGTATCCACCAACCTGGTTAAAGCGATGGACGTTTGCTTTTCGTTCTTAGTGAGTTACTCATCAAGTACCCTTACCATATTATAAATGTACCTTATACTGCCTGATTAATTCAATTTCTCATTAAAACAAGTGACAATTCTAAGATTTTAATAGAAAAAATGATATTATCAAAAAGGGGTTTTGTGGAGATTATAATAATTTAATAATTGAGATCATGAGTCCATTGAAGCTAAACCATCATGAAATATATGAAAGCATTGGACGACCATTTCATCCTAGTATGGGAATCTTTAACAGTACGCACCCACGATCTTGCCCCGCAACATTTGAACTCAGGTTCTACCAATCTCGCACACAATCGCTTAACCACTAGACCACTAAGCTGATATTCAATGTTGGTAATGTCTGACTGTAACACCAACGAATCCATGATATTGCTTCACTGTTCATCATTTTATTAAACTTTTATAATAGTCATACTTCATATAAACTTCATCTATTCAATTTATATTTAATAGTTAACATATTTCAATTTTATTATTTTGTTTACTATTCTTTACTCATTTATCTTAATCAACTAAAGTAAAAATGTTTTTATTTTATTATTTTTAATTTTGATGTGAAGGCATAGAAACAACGAAGAAACAGTTGAAGCTAGACCACCATGGAAAACCTGAAAGCACTGGATGGCTGTCTCGTCCTATTGTGGTAATCTTCAGAAGTGCGCATCCACGACCTTGCCACGTGCGAGATTCGAACCCAGGACCTACTAGTTTCACGTGCGAGCACTTAACCATTAGGCCATTGAGCCGGCTGGTATTCAACGGTGTTAATGTCTAACTTCAACTAATCCATGAAATTGAGCCACACATTCATCATTATCTTTAGTGAGTTAATATCTCACAACAGACCTGGTTGAACTCCACTGGTCACTACTTCTCACTAGAACTCCAGGAACTACCTCTTGTAGTCAATCATTAGTGAGAATATGTTGATTAACATCAGAAGGGTGTTTTTGTGTATATTATAGTAATTTCAATGGATAAGATCATAAGTCAATTGAAGCTAAACCACCATGGAACCTGAAGAATTCCCTACTAGAACGAATCGTCCATCCAGTGCTTCTAGGTTTTTCATAGTGATCTAACTTCAACTGACTCATGATCTCAACCATTGTAATTACTATAATATCCACAAAATCCATCTGATACTTCATATTACTTGAATGATTCGTATATTCAACCATTGAAACATTGAACACCATTGAAACATCGAACTGCCGTTGAAACAATGAACTACTATTGAAACATTGAATTGCCGTTGAAACATTGAACACCATTGAAACATCGAACTGCCGTTGAAACAATGAACTACTATTGAAACATTGAATTGCCGTTGAAACATCGGACTGCTATTGAAACATTGAATTACGATTGAAACGTTGAACTATCATTGAAACAAATAGTTAAGCTAACGATGTTCATGACGATGATGATGATGATGATGATGATGATAAGAATAATAATGTTAAGAGTAAAGGGAGAAAAAAATCAAAGAAAAAATTTTTTTTATTCGATTGACAGTTTTATTTTGGTTTAATTAACTTTTTTTTCTTTTTTTTTCTTTTATTATTATTCACTATTCATCTTTTACCTGTTTTTTCTCTCTTTTTTTCTTTTTTTTTGTTTATTTTAATTTATTTAAATTAACAATGACACCACCACCACCAACAACAACAAGAGGGATTTTAGATGATTTAAGAATGTTTGTCAACTTGTGGAATCTTCTTTTGTTGTTATTGTTGTTGTTGGTGGTGGTGGTGGCGGCGATGGTGGTGGTTAAATTGTGTTAAGCTTCTTTAATTTTATTCAAAGGATAAGAGATAAGATGATAGATGAAGAGATAGAACAAGTGAGTAAGGGGTTAACTGACCATTTATCTAGTTGCTTAGTTAGTTAATTTTAACTTTCTGTTTTGACATTGTGTTATTCTTTTCCTGAAGTTAAAAGGGAAAAGAAATATTCAATTCTGTTAGATTGACTAGAACTCTTCAAAAATTGATAATAATAATAATAATAATCATGTGTTCACTAGTGACTAACTTCAAGATGGAATTCCTGGAGTTTTAGTAAGAAGCTGTGACCAGTGTATTACTGTGGTGTGTGCTACTTATATTGACATAAGTAGTATGTGATGTTATTCGTGAACAGATGGTCTGGCAGCAGAGAGACAAGAGAATCGAACAGTAAAGAATGGAAACAGAATGCAGTTTGTATGAAAGCGGAAGAACAATGAAGTCTGAGTCATTATGAGACAATTGATGGACATTTTGCGAATTGCGTATTTATTATTTGATTGTTAGATTTTATTAACAAGTCCTGTAATTTTGTGTTAAACACATTCGATTGTTCCCACTGGTGTACGTGTTGACTACAGCGGTAGTAGTCGTAGTAGTAGTCTTAGTCGTAGTTGTAGTCGTAGTAGTAAGAGTAGTAGTAGTAGTAGTAGTAGTAGTAGTAGTAGTAGTAGTAGTAGTAGTAGTAGTAGTGCGTTGTGTGCTACTTATATTGACATAAGTAGTAGATGATGTCAGTCATGAACAGAATTTCTGGAAGCAAACAAGCAAGAGGATCGAACAGTAAAGAATGGAAACGGGATGCAATTTGTATGAAAATGCACGAACGTATTTACTATTTGATTGTTAGATTTTATTAACAAATCCTGTAATGTTGTGTCAAATACATTAGATTGTCCCCACTGGCGTTCGTGTTCACTACAGTACAATAGGTTTCAGGTAGAGACAAGTGTATCTACCTTAAAAAATCAATGAATGATTGTGTAAGATTATAAATCGATTGAATTTAGATAGGAATATCATTGGATATTGACTTAGTGGTCTAGAGATTAAGTGTTCAAGTGTGAGATCGAAGTTGATAGGTTTAAGTCTATTTGATATAGGATTGTGAGTGTGCAATATTGAGAAGTTTCTCCCCAATGCTTTGGGGTTTTCAATGATGGTCTAGCTTACAATGACTCGTATATTCAGTTTTTAAAGTAATATTTATAGAAATGTAAAAATAAAATGCTACATCAAGACGAGGTGTTTCAAATTAGATGAAAAGTACATCTTGGATTTCACTACTGTATACAATGTTGATTACGAAATTGAAAGGACGATTTAACCGGGTTGGTGGACATGGAGAGTCCACCTAGGGGAGTTGGAGAACCCTGATTCCAAACCAATGGTACAAATGGGCTCCAGTATCCTGAGGGAACAAATGGTGTATGAACCAATCGTTGGTCACCGGCTACCATGGGACTGCACCTCCTTACGATGCTCTACCGCCTCGTGGATCAGAGCTTTAGGTCGAAAGCTCCGTGTGTGGCCCCCTAAGAAAACCACTTGCTTCAGTTTGGGCACCTGGGCAGTATCACAGCCCTCACACATATCAAATGAGATTTGTGTGGCGTATATGTATTTGGTGCCTCTTTGTACCAATATCTATGTATTAAAATAAATAAATAAATAAAAAGTTAGTAAGTCAGCTATACTCTTACCGCGTCTACCACTATGGGATTTGAACCGACCACCGCATCTCTGTACTAATGTGGTGTGGCAACTCGAAGTGATGTACGAACGTACGAAGTTCTACGTTGTTACTGACTGACTGATTGATTGACTACAAATAGTTCTCAATGCTAAGCCTTCTCGCGGTTGATTGATGTGTTACTAACAGCCTGAATCCCATTATTTTGTAAATTGAGTTTCAACGTTATAGTCTAAATGTAATGTATTCATAATGAAACATAAATTTCATCGACTTAATCCATGGCAAAGTTTTGAATGAACACTGGTGAGACTTTTCAAACTAAAAAGAAACAACTACTCAGTGTTCCCTAGTTTTTCATGGTACCTTAACTAAGATCCGTCTACGATTAATACCATTCTCTACAACAACAAATTCACTTAATATTTTTTACTTGAATTGTTTCATTAATGTTTAGGACTGTAATTGATCAATCTCTTATTATTGGCATATGTGCATACTGTGTGGATTATCAACTGACGAGTCCCAATTAGGTAGAAACGCGTATCCTAGATTCAACTGCTAGCCACTATCTATCTTTCATAATTGATTGATCACTGGGTGGTGATCAATGTCATATGTGTCAAGTCCTTATTTAGTGCAGATCGAATGCTATCGATCAGGTTGCAATGTGGTCACGGCCCGGATAGCCCATTGGTAACATTTATGACTGTGAAGTTAGGTGACACGAAACCAAATCTGCCAGGGAGCACCAGTTCCTTCAAGATTACAGGTACACTTTGCTAACGAGTGTCAAGTAGCACGAAACCCATGTCCAGGATTTCCTTTCGACTACCTTCAACCACCATCTAACTATCTATCTTTGCTTAACAACAACAACAACAACAACAAAAAGAAACATCCTCATTCATTAAATGATTGTTAAGATGAAAATATGGTTTTTATTCAAATGAAATGAACATTTATTCTAGCATAAATTAAAGTTGAATTTTTTTATTTTCCATAATATGAAATGATCTAATAGAATTGAATCATAATAAGTTACCATGGTAACAAATATATAATTTTGTATGCTACTATTCCTACTACTACTATAATATCACCCTGATATTCATGATAAGAATAAGAATAATTTCTATTTTCTTGGCTTCTTTTTGTCAATAGACACCATCATCCTCGTCCTCATCACACACACACACACACACCCAGAGACACACACACACACACCCTCAAACACCATACAATTTAGTTTCATTCAAATTACATAGTAAAAATGTTAGATTATTAAAATATTTCTTCTCACGAATTAAAATGAGGAAAACTCACGTTTTGTTTCATCGAATTTATTTCGTCTTTAGTAGTTGTGTTTTGTATGTGTGTGTGGGGGTGGGGGTGGAGGGGTGGTTGAGGAAATGCACGAAGGAACGAACGCATTGACGAACCGACCAGAGAGAGAGAGAGAGAGCGAGAAAGAAGACATGGAAATAATTAAGTCACGCACATGATTAAATAGGAAATTACATATTTTTCTTTTGTTACAATATATATATATATATTTCTTAGCCTAAAAGTAAATTGGAAAGATGTAGGAAGAAGGTAGTTCAGTTGGAAGGTAGACAGTTAATAAGTTGATATGGAAATATTAAATTTCTAAGTAAATCAGTTGAAATAGATTGTTTATCCAATATCTATGTGGATAAATATGTTTTTAGTTTAATCAGAAAGGTGTGTGTGTGTGTGGGGGGGGTGTTGTGGACATTATTAGTAATTTTCAATAGTTGAATTGAAGCTAGATTATTATGAAAAACCTGAAAGTATTGAAACAACGGCAACAACAGTGACAACAAAAGAAATAGAGAACCTGGAAGCACTGGACGGCCGTTTCGTCCTAATCCTTGGCGGGTAAAGACAGGTATCTACCTCAGTACAACGGAAGTTGGTCATGCAATTTCGTGGATTGGTTGATGTTAGAAACTATCACCATTGGATGCCGGCTCAGTGGTCCAGTTGGTTAAGCGTTCGAGCGCGAGACCGAGGGCCCTGGGTTGGAATCCCGCTCGCGGGATCGTGGATGCGCACTGCTGAGGAGTCCCACAATCGGACGAAACGGCCGTCCAGTGCTTCTAGGTTTTCAATTGTGATGGTCTAACATCAATCGGTTCATGATCTCAATCAAAAACTTAATAATCTCCACAACCCCTATACTAGTAAAAGAAATAGAACCTACGAGTTATTATGACTTGATTTCGTCGAATAGACATTTTGTTTTATGATTATTATTATTATTATTATGAGTCACAAGTTAAATGTACGTTTTTCCCCCTTTTCCTTGAGTAATTTAATCTTACATTGAATATTTAATGGGAGGTAAAACCTGACTCACACATCCTCGCCATACCTCCTGGATAGGAGGACTTGTCTTATAAACAAACGTGAGCGGTAAATTGGGTAGTAGAGATCGGACTAATCAACTACTCGACTGATGCCCATAAACGATTAAGAGTTTTTGATGGAGTTTTGTTCTCTGAGCTGGACGGTTTGGTCGTGGAGCTTTCATCGTTCTTCTGAACGACACAATCGGCACAAAATTCAGATAGAAGTGAAGTGTTCGAATTTCTCCATATGCGTTTCACAGCTTGTTCTGTACACCTCAACGTTGATTGGTTCTTATTGACCTGAAATTTGTCATTGTTTACTCCTTTGTTTAAACAAACCAAACTATTCAGCTCAGAGAACAAAACTCCATCTGAGCTAGAAATATTCTCCACCATGTCACGATTACGAGTGCTACAAAGAAAAATGGCACACCGATGTAGTACAGTTTTGATTATTGTTGTTATTGGTATTCATCAATAAATAAGGTCAGTACAGAGTTGTGGAGATTGGTAAGTTTTCATTGAGATTATGGATCGATTTATGTTAGACCATTGTTGATAACTTAGAAACAGTGAACGATCATTTCATACTAGTATGAGAATTCTCAGTAGTACGCATCTACGATCTCAATTTCAAAATCTACATAACATTGTACTGATAACTATCATGTGTTCACTAATGACTAGCTTCGAAAGATAATTCTCAGAGTTCTAATGAGAAACCGTGATCATTGCAGTCCAATCCGTGTCGGGTGTGAATCAGTTTCTTATCGAAAACAATTGAAAATAGTTGCGCAATATCGTAGATTGGTTGAAGTTAGACATTAGCACCGCTGAATGCAAGCTTAGTAGTCTAAAGGTCAAGCGTACGCATGTGAGACTTAAATCGTAAGGTTCGAATCTCGCGTGCCGGACCTTGGATGCACACTACTACTAGGACAAAACGGCCGTCCAATACTTCCAGGTATGTGATGGTGGTCTAAAAACGATCAATTCATGATTTCAATCAAAATAAATAATGTGTTCTACCAGAGTTCTATCAATGTTTCAAAGTTAGAGACCGTAATCAAAGGAAGGGAATATATATATATATATATATATATATATATATATATATATATATATATATATATATATATATATCGGCAAATTATTATAGAATAAGCTATAATAATTACGTGTCAGTCAGTACTTACTTACTAACTTCTGCTACACCTCAAAGAAAGACATAAGACAACCACCAACATTTCCTTCGAACTCTATCCAGTTCCTCCCTGTTGTTCTCCAAACTTTCCATGTCCGCATCCAATTCTCAATGCAGTGTGTTCCTTGATCTTCCTCTTTTCCTTATCCTTTCACGATTCTAAGTTGGTGTTTACTATGTGATGCAATTTGACTATTTCTACAATATATGTCCTGTCCATTTGCAGCGTTTTTTCCTAATTTCCTCTCCATACGGAAGTTAAATTGTTCTCTCTCACAGTAGGTTGTTGCTAATCATATCCAATTAACGGACATTGAGTATCTTGTGTAAACAAGTGTTAATAAATACTTGTACCTTTTTGATGGTGGTTGTGGTAGTTGTTGAAGTTTCAACTCCATTCAATAGGACTTTGTTGACGTTCGTATTGAAAATTCCGACTTTGATATTGGTTGACAGTTATTTTGAGTTCCATATGTTCTCGAACTGTAGGAATGCTGTTGTTGCTTTTTCAATTTTTACCTTTATATCGTCATCGGATCCTCCTTATCTATCGATGATGCTGCTGAGGTACGTGAAAGTTTCCACATTTTCCAGAACATTGCCATCAAGTGTGATTGGGTTGACATTTTTCGTGTTTTATTTGAGGTTCTTGCTTCTTCTGTTGTGTACGTTGAGACCTACTGCTGCTACACCGACTGTCTTCACCTGCACTTGTGTGTTATGTATAGGATCTACATGTGTTAGTCATTAGTCACAATCGAAGTAGAATCTGACACACCCAAATTACTTTCTTAAAATATGAAAATCATACATTAAATACACCATTTGCACATCTTCTTTGCGCTGTCCTTTAAATACTCCATTATTCCTCTGATTTCATTGTTATTTTGATTGCTCTCCGATTTCGTTTCTGTTTCTTTTCAATTCAATCTTCTGCTATTAGGCAGTCTACTTACAATTAAGGCTTTATACTACTTATGTCTGTCAGAATAAGTAGCATGCACTACAATAACATCAGTGGCAATAAAAACTATTAGGCATAGACAAAATGAGTTGAGATTAAACAATAAATTTATGGAATGTAAAGTATTAGAGTGTCTTATAACCTATAACCTAAAGGGAAAACAAAGAGTAAATAAGCAACGATGAATAGTGGCTAGCAGTGGAGTCCAGAATGCGCGTTTCGTCCTATTTGGGACTGATCAGTTGGATGTACCTGCATCTCAGAGTTTATGTTCACTCTGAGACTCGAACCCAATAAAGTTCACTTCAAACGCCATCACATTATCCACTTAGGTAATGAGTCCTGATAGCCAGAGTAGAGATCCAATTACTCAGACAAGAGTCTGATCATTAACTTACATTTCATTGCATTCTGTAGTTTCTATTCATAAAATGATCTTTATCAAACAGCAATTCTCAATTAGGAACTACTTTTCAATGTGAATCCACCATTCCACTATTGATCAAATTCATCATCAATGAGACACACTGGAATGTATTATTCAACTTGACAACGTTTTAAGTTTCTCATTCAATTAAAGTCTTCATTCAATATGACCTTTATTTAATTCTCTTTGTTCTTTTACTTCTTCTTCTTCTTCATCACATTTCATAGACTCATGCAACATACTTTGATCAATGATCAATGATCACATAATCTGTCATTTATGTAAATGAACTTAAGATGAATTAGATTCATTCCATTTTGTCTTTGTACTTTTATAAGAAAACGAATAATGATGTAATAGATTCATTGAAATGTTGTATGTTTAATCAACCATTAACTTAAGACATCGGATTACACGTTTTTAAAAATGCCGTGACCAGTGGAGCTAATCCGTTTGGGGCAGAAACAAGTGTCTACCTCAGTACAATAGAAGATGGTCGCGCAAATTCGTGGATTGGTTGAGGTTAGACATTACCACCATTAGATGCTGGCCGGCTCAGTGGTCCAGTAGGTTAAGCGTTCGAGCGCGAGACTTAAGGCCCTGGGTTCGAGTCCCGCGAGCGGGATCATGGATGTGCCCTGCTGAGGAGTCCCACAATAGAACAAAACGGCCGTTCAGTGCTTCCAGGTTTTCAATGCTGGTCTAACATCAATCGGTTCATGATCTCAATCAAAACTTAACAATCTCCACAACCCCTATACTAAATAAATACTATTGAAATATACTACTGAATAATTGATTTCTATATTGGTTGTTTGATGTTTACAACCGCAATTGTGATCAACCTCTTACGAGATGGACTTCAGTTATAAATATTATAAGCTGAAATGATGAGATGAAGTGAACGGTCTTGGAATGAACATCCAGTTGATGAGTCCCAAGTAGAATGAAACATGAGTTCTGAATTACACTGTTAGCCACTATCATCTCAGCTTATAATAGAACTTAATCATTTGAGTAGTTTTTCATGTGTTATGTAACAAACTGGAAGACTCTCCCGGTCTCCCAAATTGCACCAGCATTTTATGTACCTAAAAAATGGTTGCTCTGGTTGTTAGATGGGGCATCAGACTCATGAATTCCGAAGAAATTCGGCTTTCACCATGAGGCGTCATAATTCTTCTAAATGAAGACCTTCTGACTCTCAGGATAGTTTAAATGGTTTGAATTATTTTTTTCTGGTTAGCACTTTTTAGCGAGTTAGTTTTCTACGGGATGAGGTCACTAACCTCATGCTCAACCTTCCTCCTTTATCCGAACTTGGGATTGGCAGTAGCCCCAGGGAAGCTCCAGGCGGAGTTGTCATGGGTTATGCACTAAATTGCATTTTCGCAATATTTTCGTCGTTGGAACCTATATGTATTTCATTCTGTTGATAAGCGCATAGGGGCTCTAAACCGCATCATTTTATATCGCAATCAATGATGTCACCAAATTTATGTCTCCTTACTTTTGAATAAATCTTATCTTTTGTCATTAGATTAAAGAGTTTGGAGGGAAGACATAATGGTCATAATATATTTTTTTAAGTCTTTACAATGATTGAAATCATTAACAGTCACTTGACAGAGACTGACCAATCTGAATGATACAAGACAAGTTAATGCATCTGTGTTGAAGTATTTGATACAGTAAATAAAGTAATCGAAATTTACTGGTCATGATGACTTGATGAAGTTCCAGGAATTTCTTTCAACATTTCAATTGAATCATGGATACTCACTGTTGAGGAGTCTCATACTAGGACGCAACGAACATCCAGTGCTTCAAGGTTTTGACAATGGTGATCGAACATCAATCGATTCATGATTTCATTCAGAAACTTAACAATCTATTTTATGAGATATTATATTGTGTGTACTGTATTTTGATATAAATCTGTGATAGGAGGTGCTCAACACGATGATCGTTAGTATTTGAAAGGAACTTTGCTTTCGCCTTCTATCTCATACACATGAACAAATGCAGACAAAGACAGTCAGTGTAGCAGCAGTCTCTGCATCAGTAGGCCTCAACATACACAAGGGGAAACCAAGGTCCTCAAATTCAAAACGGAGAACAACAATCTAATCACTCTTGATGGCGAAACTCTGGAAGATGTAGATTCCTTCACATACCTAAGAAGCATCATCGATGAATAAGGAGGATCAGATGCAGACGTAGAGGCGAGGATTGGCAAAGCAAGGACAGCATTCCTACAATTGAAGAACATACATATGGAACTCAAAACAACTGTCTGCAAGCCAATATCAAAGTGAGAATCTTCAATACGAATGTCAAGGCAGTTCTACTGTACAGAGCTGAAACTTGTAGAACTACAATAACCACCATCAAGAAGGTGCAAGTATTTATAAATAGTTGTCTACGCAAAACACTCAACATGCACTGGCCGGATACCATCAGCAACACCCTTTTGTGGGAGAGAACAAACCAACTTCCAGCTGAAGAAGAAATTAGGAAAAGACGATGGAAATGGATAGGACACACATTACGCAAATCGTCAAACTGCATCACGAGACAAGCCCTAACTTGGAATCCTAAAGGAAGGCGGAAAAGAGGAAGGTCAAAGAACATATTACGTCGGATAATAGAAGCAAATATGGAAAGGATGAATAGCAACTGGAAGAAGCTGGAAAGGATTGCCCAGGAAAGGTTTGTATGATGAATGCTGGTTAGTGGCCTATGTTCCTTCACGAGGAGTAACAGGCCTAAATAAGTAAGTAAGTAAGTATTTGAAAGGCTACTTGTTACTGACTTTCAGCAATTGTTAAACAAACATTAAAGAAGAAGATATCCTATTCATTTGTATTGTTGTCTAGACATTGTTCAAGTGGATAGATATTCTATCCTCATTGAACTAGATTCATATAAATATCTTGTCTAAACAAATATCTCATATCAACAACCAAATAAATCTGTCCAACATTCACACTTCACTAGGAAGAGATAAACGATACGTGTTTATTGTAAAAATAGAATATTCTGTCGCCATGACATACAACACTAATCAATATGATTGTTTCATATTGATTCATATGTAAATAAACGTGTTCAATTACACTTAAAGCAGGTTATACTGTGTGTAGAATCTAAGGTAAGATTGAATGAATGGTGATGAGTAGACAAAGATGTATGACTAGTGTTTATGTTCATATACAAAATTGAACAGCTGTTCAATGCATCTTCTTTCAAACATATTGAAGTGTGTGTGTGAGGAAAGATCCATTCGATTAGAAATACAACACATGCACATGTTTAGTATGATTTAAGACACTTTAGATGAATTTACTCTCATGTTAATTGACCCTAATCATGCTAAAACATGATCTTATTATCTATCTATCATTTGAGATTATTAAGAGCTATCCACTGAAATAATGAATGCAAATAATCGATAATATTCAGTATGGGATTATGGAGATTGTTAAGTGTTGTTTGAGATCATGAATGGATTGATGTTAGACCACCATTGAAAACTTGGAAACAATAAACAGTTGTTTCATTCTAGTATGGGAATCCTCATGAGATTCGAACCTAAAACCTCGAGTTTCACATGTGAACGCCTAACCTCCGTATTAATGTATAACTTCAGTCAATAATTTGTTGAACTTCTAAGAAGTTTACATGTATTGGTCTACATTCTTTATTCTTTTCATCCAGAGTCAGTCAGACAGCTACAACGTACAAGCAGGCATATATATGCAACGGTCCAAGTTGCCATACCTCATTAGTACAGTAAGATGAACAGCGGATTCATAGAAGTAATTAATTTAGAGGTGGTAATATATATAAAAGATGAATTTCATATAAGGATATAGTGTATACATCGAAGCCATTGTGATCGATTCCGAGCCATGTCACACACAGTCTCTAACCGTTGGTTACGATAGTCACACGGACCCCAACCAAGTAGTCTGTATCTAACAACATGACTCAAACTAGAAGTTAGTAACTTCAAGCACTGATACCACGTTTTTGTTTGGTCACCCCTAAATTTCTTCCAACCATCTCCAACACTAGCCAGCATTGCATGTTGTGGTAATCGGTGTCCAGGCATATGTAACACGTGACCTAACCACCTCAGTTGATGAAGATTCACAACCTCATCAATTGATTTACCATCATCATTCGCTAATACCCTAACATCTAACTTCACAATCACTTAACCGGTGATCCCTGTAGATGCGAACAATATTTCTAAGACATTGTAATGTCAGTCATTATTTTTAGCCCATAATAGATCTTATCCTAATTTTTGGACAAACCAGTCTATTCATTCTACTTGAGTCATATGTGTTGACCTTGTTAATTATTCGCTTATCAGTAGTCTTGACTGTTTTTATATGAGTGTATGAGTGTGCACACTTCATGTCCCATGACTCATCAAATGTCTGTAGTTTATTTTTGTCTGCCTATAAATATTGGGTAACGCCTGGCTAGAAATGGAGTTGGCTTCCCAGCCATCTTCCATACGTGTCATTTCGCTTTGTTCTATCGCATTCACTTTACATTACAAAATATATGTATTCAAAGGGCCATTCTCGTTAATTGACTTATCTTAATTCCGTTATTGACTAACGTGATTAAAGTCGACGAGGATATACGAGAATCGGCGATAGCAAACATTCATACGATCTAAATGGAGTCAGATCCATGGAACACAAAAACATCTCTGATCAAATACTAGTAATTTATGAGTATCTTCTATTGTTAATGACCACATTTCACAACCGTAAATTAGAACAGAATGAACTGCTGCATAGTATACTCATCCCTTAATTAAGAGAAAGATATCTTGACTTCATTATAGGTGATGTAAATTGGCGGAAGTCAAACGAGCTATTCGAATCCCCATATTGTACTATTGTAGTGAACAAGAACACGGGTGGGGACAATCGAATATATTTCGCACGAAAATTACAGACTATCTCAATAAAATCGTAATACCATAAAGTCAATCGTCAATTTGTAAAAATATCAATGCATCATATCAAACTAGACTGTTTCCCGTTGCAAACACTAATCCATTGTCTTCCATTCCATTGTATATGCGTTTTCTTACAAATTCCATTGTGCTCTCGCTCTTCCTTTCTTGATCTTCAACTCATCTTCTGTTGCCAGACATTACGTTTTAACTCGCGTCATATACTACTCATATGAATATAAGTAGCACACACCACACTATCACTAAAATTAATGATACAATCAAGTTACATTTTCCTTTGCTACTTTCCTTTTTTTTTAAAAATTACATACAACTATTCTTTTTTTTTCGCTTGATTATTTGCTGATGCTACCCCCCTCCCCCCCCCACACACACCAAAAAAAACGTTTACAATGTATCAAGTAAATTAATAATTGAACATATAAATACACAAAAAAAGAGACAAAATTAATCACTAAGCTTCTTGATTTGATTTTTTTTTTTAAATTTTTTTCTTTTATACATTTCAATGGTCTTTTGAAGAAGTCATGGAGAACTTCTATAGAGTTTAGATGAATGAAATATAGATAACCGGTATTTATTATTTTTGTCATTGGTTAATCATACATGCATCATTTTAATGAATAGTTGATTTCATAAGTTACTATGATGTAGAATAAAATAATCCCCTTCATCCCCACCCGACCCCATCCAACCCCAACCCGCTCCCTGACCTCCCGCCTCCGTTAATTTTTGCTTCTATCATAAATTTATAAGAGAATTTCAATGATAAGTTGTAACACATACTACTATGTTTTAATTTTTTTTTAAGAAAAAACAAGTAAAAAAATAGACTTTATGATTTATTCTATGGAATTGGGGTTTGTTTGTTTGTTTTTCTTTTTTTTCCTTCTTTCTTGATATTCATTATATTCATGGATAATCTCCAGTGATATCAGTCAGTCAGTCAGTCAGTCAGTCAGTCGGTCAGTCAGTCAGTCAGTCAGTCAGTCAGTCAGTCAGTCAGTCAGTCAGTCAGTCCAAGACGAGCAACGAATTCATAGAAGCAGTTAATTCAGAGGTGGTAATATATAAAAGAAAGATTGCATATGAGGATATAGTACAGGAAGAAAGAATTAGTTGGTAGAAAGAAAGATAAGGAGTAATTTTAATCTCTTAGTTTAAGGGAAGACAGAGAGTGTATACACTTACACGATTGTGATCGATTCTGTGCCATATCACACACAGTCTCCAAACATTGGTTACGATAGTCACGCGGACCCCAACTAAGTAGTCTGCATCTATCAACATGGCTTAGATTAGAAGTTAGTGATTTCAAGCACTGATGCCACGTTTTGTTTTGGCCACCCCTAACTTTCTTCCAACCATCTTCAACACCGGTTAGCATTGCTAAAATGACCTTGAGAATGTTCAGCTAGCTGCTAAAGCTAAATGAGGGTTATAAGCCAGCGTGAAGAATAAGGATGGTTAAAGTTGGGAATTAGATATACAGTTTTCATCATGAAACTCCGCCTGGAGTCCCTCCGGGGGCTACTGCCGGTCCCAAGTTCGGATAAAGGAGGAGGGTTGGGCATGGGGTTAGCGACCTCATCCCGTAGAAAAATAACTCGCTAAAAAAATGCTAACCAGAAAAAAATACTTTAAACCATTTAAAATCTGCCCTTGGAGTCAGATGGTCTTCATTTAGAAGAATTATGACGCCTCATGGTGAAAGCCGAATTCGTTCGGAAGTTACGAGTCTGTTGCCCCATCCAACAACCAGAGCAACAATTAATTTAGGTGGATGGAATGCTGGTGCAATATGGGAGACCGGGAGAGTCTTCCAAATTGCTTCTGCTTTCATCATGAATTGACATCAGCTATAATGTTAAGACTCTTTTGAACCAAATAGATGAGTGAATTTCACGCTGAAATCTAAGACTTATTATCCTAGATGTGATTAGTTTGTCTATAAATTATAGTCTCGGCAAATGTACTCTTGAATTTGAAAGTAATACCCAATTTAAATCAATCGGTTTACAATTCTTTCTCGTAGTAATATTACTTACTTACTTACGCCTGTTACCCCCTCCCCAATGGAGCATAGGCCGCCGACCAGCATTCTTCAACCCACTCTGTTCTGGGCATTCTTTTCTAGTTCCATCCAATTCTTGTTCATTTTACTCATGTCTATCTCCATTTTATCAAAATTGTGGTGTTATTAGTACAATCATAATTGAATGTCAGCCTTCAAATGTGTATACATCAATAGTGTAAGGGAAAGAACACGTTGAAAACCCCCTTCTTCAGTGCATTTTATTGGATAGTATTGTTATTTATATGTTTCTTCTTCTTGTATTCAGATCTCTTTTAATTGAACTTTATGTTCTTCAGTTTTTTTTCGTCTGAGCCTTTATTATGTGGCCTTAGTTAAAAACTTACCATTTGTTACTTAATTTTACTGTTCCATGTTGCTGCATTATTGACAATAAGATGGTGTTTGACTAAACTCAAGATCACGGGGATGGTTCAGTGAATGACTGTTATCGTTTGACTGTCTTCTTGAAAAAGTTGACGGAATCTTTGTAGATAGATATCTGATCCATTATTGATGGGGATATTTCTATTGATTCTTAGCAGATTAGCTTGTGTTAGAGAAACTCTTGACAGGCTGTGCTGTTTGACAGCCGTTTAAATTGAACACAAAGTTTGTGTTTTAACATAATTTAATGCAAATTACTCAAAAACACTTCGAACTCTAAAGAGAAGAATGTAGTCTGGTTTAATTGAATTAAACTTTGGCTTGTTATTTCTGGTTTGAATTATTTTTCTGGTTAGCGTTTTTTTAGTGAGTTAGTTTTCTACGGGATGGGGTCACTAATCCCATGCCCAGTCCTCCTTCTTTACCCGGGCTTAGAACCGGCAGTAACTCTAGACGAGCTACAGGCGGAGTTGAAGAGCTACAAGGCTGTCTACTCTCTCCCTCGCTCTTTCTTCTGGTGGTCGACTGGATTATGAAGACCGCGACATCTGAGGGTAAACACGGAATACAATGGACAGCTCAAAACCAATTATTCGATTTAGACTTCGTAGATGACCTAGCCCTCCTATCGCATACACACGGACAAATTCAGATAGAGACAGCCACTGTAGCAGCAGTCTCTGAATCAGTAGGCCTCAACATACACAAGGGGAAAACCAAGGTCCTCGAATACAACACGGAGAACAATAATCCAATCACTCTTGATGGCGAAACTCTGGAAGATGTAGAATACTTCACATAACTGGGAAGCATCGTCGATGAATAAGGAGGTTCAAATGAAGACGTAGAGGCGAGGATTGGCAAAGCAATGGCCGCATTCCTTCAGTTGAAGAACATATGGAACTCAAAACAACTGTCTGTAAGCCAATATCAAAGTGAGAATCTTCAATACGAATGTCAAGGCAATTCTACTATATGGAGCTGAAAATTGGAGAACTACAACAACCACCATCAAGAAGGTAAAAGTATTTATAAATAACTGTCTACGCAAGATATTAAACATCCGTTGACCGGACACAAATCGTCAAACTGCATCACGAGACAAGCCCTAACTTGGAATCCTAAAGGGAAGCGGAAAAGAGGAAGGCCAAAGAACACATTAAGTCGGACAATAGAAGCAGATATGGAAAGGATGAATAGCAACAGGAAGGAGCTGGAAAGGATCACTTGGGACAGGGTTGGATGGCGAATGCTGGTGAGCGGCCTATGTTCCTTCACGAGGAGTAACAGGCGTAAGTAAGTAAGTAAGTAACTTAAGTCTTAGTTACTGGTATAGGGGTTGTGGAGATTATTAAGTTTTTGATTGAGATCATGAACCGATTGATGTTAGACCACCTTTGGAAACTTGGAAGCACTGGACGGCCGTTTTGTCCTATTTTTGGACTCCTCATCAGTGCGAATCCACGATCCCGCCCGTGAGATTCGAACCTAGGGTTTTCAGTTTCGCGAGCGAATGCTTAACCAACTGGACCACTGAGCCGGCCGGCATCCAATGGTGGTAATGTCTAACCTCAACTAATCCACGAAATCGCGCAACCATCTTCCATTGTACTGAGGTAGATACCCGTCGCTACCCGATATGGATTAGCTCCACTGGTCACGGCTTCTCACTAGAACTTCGAGAATTCCCTCATGAAGCTAGTCACTAGTGAGCACATGTTAATTACTAGTATAGTTATTGCCTGTTTCTAGTTTAGAAGCACTAGACGACTGTTAACAGTGCACATTCACGATCTTAGTTTAATTAATTTTACTCTACCAAACACAGTTATATATATATATATTAAATCTGATCATAAATGACTGATTCTAGTTTCTCACTTCTTTACTACATTGATCGATTATTTTAAAACTTAATGTAAAAAATTCAAGCTACTTTTAAACTCAAATGAGTAGTCATGATCATCAGAACTGATCAATAATTTATTATTGAATTCATTATCACTAAAGGATTATGAAGTGTAACATATCAGTTTATCTTATTCTGGCTTTATTTGTGAAATATTTACCATTATGATAATTAGTTCAGTAGAAAGTCATCTTATATTGATCTCGCGAGCAGGATCATGAATGCTCACTGCTAAGGAGTCCCACAATAGAACAAAATGACCGTTCAGTGCTTCCAGGTTTTCAATGGTGGTCTAACATCAATCAGTTCATGACCTCAATCAAAAAAAAATTAAGTATGTTCATTAGACTAAGTGTCTCATAGTTGCAGTCTACTGAAGATCAAGTTAAATGGCCAATTAATGTTAACATCTCAGTTCTACAGGTAGTCATTCTCAGTCCGAATAGTTTAGTGATGTTATCATGATCGATACTTTGAATCTTAAGTTCCTATTAGGAAAAATAACTTCCTTCAGATGTCAAATACATTGTGTTAATGAGTACTAACTAGCATACACAATCTAGATCCTATGACTTTCTACCACTTTCAAATGTCAGGGTGACAACTTTAATTCTCAATCATTCAGATGGAATTCAACAGTTAACATTTCTGTCTTTAACCAGTTAATCCTATTGTAAAACGATTGTTCATTAGAGGTTGAGGTAACTACCTCACTAACAGACTATTTAAACTCTAATTTTTACAGTTTCTTTCCAAGATTACCGGCCATCTTCTCAATGTTAGTCTCTAATGATCAAGTGAAATAATTAGAACTTGAACAAAAAGATGGTTAATTATGATCCAGCAAACTCGGTAACTCAAAGTCAGGATTATCAATACAAATGTCAAGACAGTTCTACTGTATGGGGCAGAAACCTGGAGAACTACGAAAGCCATCATCCAGAAGATACAAGTGTTTATTAACAATTGTCTACGCAAAATACTTCAGATCCATTGGCCGGACACTATCAGCAACAACCTACTATGGGAAAGAACAAACCAGTGGAGGAATAAATCAAGAAGAAGCACTGGAAGTGGATAGCACACACATTGAGGAGAGCACCCAACTGTGTCACAAGTCAAACGCTCACATGGAATCCTCAAGGCCAAAGGAGAAGTGAACGAACAAAGAACACATTATGCCGGGAAATGGAGATAGACATGAGAAAAATGAACAAGAATTGGATGGAATTAGAAAAGAAGGCCCATGACAGAGTGAGTTGGAGATTACTGGTCAGTGGCCTATGCTCCATTGGGGAGGGGGTAACAGGCGTAAGTAAGTTAGTAACTCGGCAACTTACGCCTTTGATTAGGAAAATCGTCAATACAGATGCCAATTTTGCTAAACTCATCGGTTAACTCAGAATTACGAATACGTTTTTTTTTCTTCTTCTTCTTCTTCTTCTTCGATAATTGTAAAGTTTTGATTAAGATCGTGAATCAATCAGTGGTAGACCAGCATTGAAAATTTAGAAGTAATAGACGGCCGTTTCGTCTTAGTATGAAACTCTTCATCAATGTGCATCCACGTTTTCGCACATGAGATTCGTTCTCACACACAAACGCTTAACCTCTAAACCACTGAGTCGACATCCAACAGTATTAATGTCCAACTTTAACCAATCCACGAAATTTATTATTATCATTATTATTTATACTGGTATCATTGCGCTTACTCCTCCTGGAACCTCTCTGGTGCTACCACCTGCCCCAAGCCCGGATAAAGGAGAAGGATTAAGCATGGCGTTAGTGACCCCATCCCGTAGAAATCTAACTTGTTAATCATTAATAAACTTTTCATGCAACTACTACATGGATTGATTAATCAGTGTTTCAGAGATTCAGATTTCGCACATCAGACCAAAGGTCTTAGTTTCAATTCCTTGTTATGGAGTCATGACTAAACTCTATTGAGGAATCCCATAATTAAATGAAGGAGTCTTCTAGAGCTTCTTGGTTTTCAGTGACCTTATTACTCAAGTTTTAATCTTGATCTCAACAGAAATGACTCAATTAAATAAAGATTTATAAATAAAAAACAGAACATGAAATATGGTAAACATATTGAAATAGAAAATATATTGATGAATTAAAGTACTTTTTCTTACATTATTGTTATGTTCGTTAACTTGAATGCTACTACTGATTCGTCTTACTCGGAACGGAAAGAAGAATCAATGATTTAGAGACTCGATAGGCTTGCCAGGGTTGAAGCTATCACGAGTTCCCTTAATCGGCGAACGAGAAGCTAGACTCGGTGACCAAATACCAGTAAGCTAGTTATTGATGCGTCCCAGCCCCGCTAACTAGAGGGAGAAGTCCAAGCTTGAAATGGAAAGTATATTCTGCAAATCAGCCAGAAATGAGCGATAACAACAAATACATTTCAAAACATATATATACAGTACAAAACCGTCCTTGGGGAGAGTTACCAAATAACATACTAAAAGACGCAACGAACCAATAGCATTTAAGATATTTCCCAGTAGGAAATACGACATGAAGGTGACAAGAACGCCTTTGGCGCGAAAACAAAATTAGGTCTTTTCCGAAGTGAGTTCTGGGGATCTAACGTCCCTAACAATCATCATAATTGCTACGTTTTCAAATAACCTGTAGTTAATGCTTCAATATACATTAGTGAAGCGTTCACGCTCGAGACTGATAAGTCCTCGGTTCGAACTTCGTGTGGTGAGATCATGCATACACACTTCTGAGGAGTCCCACAGTGGGACGAAACGACCATTTAGTGGTTCCAGGTTTTCCATATTGGTCTAGCTTTAAATGACTCATGATCTCAACTATTAAAAATTACTATAATATCCATAAAAGCCCCTTCTCATATTAATCAACATATGCTCACTAGTGATTTGCTTCAAGATGTATTTCCTGGAATTCTAGTGAAAAATAGTGACCAGTGGAGTTCAACTGCGTAAGTTGTGAGATAGTAACTCACTGATGACAACTGTAGATATGTCACTCAATTTCGTGGATTGATTGAAGTTAGATATTAACACCACTGGATGCTGTCTCAGTGATCTAGTTGGTTAAGCACCTGACGCGAGACTGATATGTCCTGTGTTGGAATCTCAAGAGGCGGGATCGTGGATGCGCTTTGCTGAGGAGTCCCACAATTGGACTAAACGGTCATCCAGTAGTTCCAGGTTTTCCATAGTAGTGTACCTTCAATTAACTCATAATCTCAACTATTAAAAACTTACTATATTTTCTACAAAAACCCTTTTGATATACATTAATTATTTGTTTGTTTGTTTGTTTGTTTATATGTTTGTTGTTTGAATGTTTCTCACTCCCCCTTAACCAACACCCCCCCCCACCTCCACCGCTCCCATTAACTCACACACATAACAACATTTACATTGAAAAAAAAAGAAGTTAATGATCATAGTAATCAACCTCCAAAAACAAATAAACCTTTTATAACATTAAAAAAGATTACATTTACCCTTTAATCTTATCTATTTATAAAAGAGAAAAAAAGAGAGAAAAAAAGAAAAGAAAAGAGAAAAAAAGAGAAATTATAATGGAAAGATACAAGTAAAACAACATCAAGGGAAATGGTAATTTAATGATTGAATTCATTATTCTATTCAAATGTAGATCAATCACTATGGTAAAAATGGGGAAAAAAAAAGTGGGGAAAACATTCGATACTCATTTTATTTATTCAAATATATTTCTTTCTTTTAATTTTCTTTTCGTTTTTTCTTCTCTCATCATCTTTACTTTATCATGTTTATCGTTTTCTTTTCTTTTTCTTTCTTTTTCTTTTTCTTTTTTTTGAGAAAAAAACTTTATTTACACATTTAATTGTAAATAAATAAAAGACGGTTAGATAATCTAATAGTTTTGACAATAGTCAAATAAATGGGATTGAAATAATTGAAAAGGGATATATAGAAGATTTATGTATTGGGAAAATTGGTAATGACACCCGCACTCAAGCACGCACACACACACACACATACTCACGCGTGTACGTTGACGTAAGTAAACAATACGCGCACACATACACACACATGCACATACACCATATACTACTTATATTACTTATTTAATGAATGAATGAATGAATGAATGAATGAATGAATGAAATGCTGAAGGAGTAATGTAACATGAGCGAGAGAACAAGAGAGCGGGCGACAGCGACAGCGAGAGAGAGAGACAAACAAACACAAGCATAAACAAACAAACAAACAAACAAATTTAGTAAACAATATTCCATATTTACTTCTATATTTTTTTCCTCTTATTCATGGAATCATTTTTATCTTTCATGAATAATGAAAAGAAAAATAAATAAACAAACAAACAAACAGAAAAGAAGATAGAAAGAGAATTAAAAGAAGAAAAAAAAAGGATAAAAAGCCATTAAATGAATCCCGAATAAAAAGGAATAAATAAGTGAATAGAACTAGAAGCATAGATCTTGAAAGCTTCTATTGTTTATAAGCTTTTAATGGATTTTAATTCATATTGTTTCTATTCAATAATAGATATTAGATTTCTTAGACATAGTCATAGTAATGATGTAATAATAATGATGTTGTTTATACATTTAATGGGGACAACATTTAAAGTAACTGGAATAATGTAAATCGGTGAAGGTTGTAGTGTGTGCGTGTGTGTGTGTGTATGTATGTATGTATGTAGACTAGAATTGAAAAGTTGGACGTAATAGACGGTCATTTCATCTTAGTATGAGTTTGCACACGGAATTCGAACCCAGGAAATTCGGTTTGACACGTGGATGCATAATCTTTAAACCACTGATCCAGCATCCAATGATGTTAATGTTAATCTGTATTCAACAATCTGCATATCCGTATACTGATAATTATCATGTGCACATTAGTGACTAGCTTCAAGATGGATTACCTGGAATTCTAGTGAGATGCGGCGAATAATAGAGGTCAATCGTGTCTGATGTGAGGTATTTACTGGTTGAAGACAATGATGGACGGTCGCGCAATATCATGAATTGGTTGAAGTTAGATAATGACACTGTTGGATGTCGGATTAGTGGTCTAGAAATTAGTTGTTCGAGTGTGAGACCGAAGGTGACGGATTTCAGTCGAAAATTATGTCATACTTTTATGTAGATCGAAAATCGACTTAAAATTATGTAAATATACATAAGTGTGTGTTTAAATGGTTTAATTTGTTTATTCTGGTTAGCGATCTTTTGAGAAAAATTGTTTTCTTCGGCATGGGGTTGCCAACGGCAAGCCTGACCCTCACTTGTTATTCAGGCTGCGAACCGTAGTAGCACTAGAAGAGGTACAGACACAGGTCACGACAAACAACGTAGCAGCAGCCTCTGCATCAGTAGGCCTCAACATACACAAAAGAACAAGTAACATCCTCAAATGCAACACAGAGAACACCAACCCAACGATACTTGTTAACGACACTCTGGAAGATGTGGATACCATAAGCGAATGCCTACCGTGGGAGAAAATCAACCAACTCCCATTTGAAGAGGAAATTAGGAGAAGATACGAGTTGGACAGGACATAAATTGTAGAGGTCGTCAAACTGCATCACAAGGCAAGCGCTGACATAGAATGCTGGAGGCAAAGAGAAAAGGATGAATAACAACTGGAAATAAATGTAAAAGATTGTCTAGGACAGAGTTAGATGGAGAATGCTGGTTGGCCTATGTTCCTCTACGAGGAGTAACAGATGTAAGGAATTAAGTTGTGCACGTGTCTTCAAATTGAAAAGTTCATTTTAACTAGGCGTTTCTTCTTTTGACTACTATTAATCACAGTGTTGCCTCTGGTAGGTGTAGACTACCTGGTTGGGATCCGCGAGACAGTAGCAACCGATGGTTAGAGACTTTGAATGACATGGCTCGAAATCGTTTACAATGGCTCAGGTGCATCCATTCATTGTGTTCTTCCAAATTCCAATCTTCTGAATCCTTCATGTCCCTTTATTTTTCCTGTTTCCAAATTTATTTCACTGGATTATACTCGTCGGATAGTATCTTCAAACCCTAATCTTTCCAATTACTGCTTATACTTTTACTACCTCTACCACTATGGGATTTGAATCCACATTTGTATCTGTGTGCTTATGTGGTATAGCAACTCAAACTGATGTACGTACATAGGAAGTTCTAAGTTGTTGACTGATTCCGTTTTTAATTCAATATGACAATTACTCAGTGTAATATATGTTGTATTTCCGGTGTGATATTTCATTCAGTATAACATTGAGTTGTATAAGTGTGACGTGGCCTGATCTAATATCAAGGCTACCTGTTCCTGTTATCTATCTAGATATTTCTGTTACTATAAACGATTTAGTGATTAATGTAAAATCATCACAACTTCGATCACAAAAATAAAATCAATACTTCAGTTTAATGAAGATAGCTACATTAAATCTCGTTTATTACTTATTGATACATTAAACTGCATAGGACACAGATTGAGGAAAGCATCCAACTGTTGAGATTAGATGGTGGTTGGAGGTAGTCAACAGGAAACCCTGGACCCGGGTTTCGTGCTACTTGGCACTCGTCAGCAAGGTGTACCTGTAATCTTGAGGGAACTAGTGCTCCCTGGCGGATTCGATCTCGTGTCACCCAGCTTCACAGTCAGAGACGTTACCACTGAGCTATCCGAGCCATGAGATTGATCACCACCCAGTGATCAATCAATTGTGAGCATCCAACTGTGTCATAACTCAAACCCTCACATGGAATCTTCAAAGCCAAAGGAGAAGAGAACGACCAAAGAACACATTACACCGGGAAATGGAGACAGACATGAGTAAAATAAACAAAAGTTGGACAGAACTGGTATGGAAGGCCCAGGACAGAATGGGTTGGAGAATGATAGTCGACTGTCTATACTCCATTAAGAGTAACAGGCATAAGTAAGTAAAGTAAGTAATTATTCAATCACATCGTATGAAATTCAAAATGAATCAACTTCTGATTATGTCATATCAGATATACATTGTCTTAATGAAATTCTTAATAACTTTGAAGCAATTAGTATAAATGAGTAGTATTGGTTAATTTACTTTATAAGATCAATTCATAAGATATTAGTAATAATTCATATGAATATTCAGTTACATAAGTTAATGCCTATGGGCATTTTGATGTTTATCTTGTATACTTCATAATGATGATTTAGATAAAAGCTTTTTTTCATTTCTCCCCTCCAATATGGTTTAATCTAATTGTAAACAGAAGGATTTTTGTGGATATTATAGTAATGTTTTAATAGTTGAATTCATGAATTAATTGATGTTAGATCAACATGGAAAACTTGGAACCATTGGATGATCATTTTGTCCTCTTCAACAGTACATATCCACAAGATTCAAACTCAGGAACTATCACTCGCGAAGTGGAATTATGGATGAACACTTCTGAGGAGTCTCATACTAAGACGAAACGGTCATTTAGTTCTTGCAGAATTTCCATGGTGGTCTAGCTTCAATTGACTTATGATCTCAACTGTTGAAATTACTACAATCTCCACAAAACCCCTTCTGATACTAATCAACATATGCTCACTAATGATTGACTTCAAGAAGTATATCCTGGAGTTCTAATGAGAAGCAATGACCAGTGGTGTTCAACCGGGTCAGTTGTGAGATAGTAACTTACTGATGACAATAGTAGATGTGTGGCTCAATTTCGTGGATTAGTTGAAATTAGGTATTAACACCGTTGGATGCCGGCTCAGTGGTCTAGTTGGTTAAGCACCTGACGCGAGACTGATATGTCCTGTGTTGGAATCTCGAGAGGCGCGATCGTGGATGCATACTGCTGAGGAGTCCCACAATTAGACGAAACGGCCGTCCAGTGCTTCCAGGTTTTTTATAGTGGTCTAGTTTCAATTGACTCGTGATCCCAACTGTTGAAAGATTCCTTTCAGTTTTTTAAATCAAATTAAATGGAATACATTTAAACTTGTATCCTATTGAATGAAATTTAAGTAGTTCAACAATAAACTGTGATGAAGTATAATAAACAAACTACTTAGTAATGCAGTTGATCAGTCTCTTATTATTGGCATGTGTGCATATTGTTTGGATCACTTTAATATTGTTTGGATCCACAAACATTCTAATCAAAGATGGTTGGTAGCTAGTAGTGGAATCCAGTTTCATGCGCGTTTCATCCTATTTAGGATTCGTCAGCTGGATGTACCTACATCTCAAAGTTGATTTCACTACAGAACTCGAACCCAGTACCGTTCACTTAAAACCCCATCGTGTTATTCACTTATCTAATAAGTCCTGATAGCCAATTGCTTGTGAAATGGGGTGAAGTTTGAATTCACTTGGTATTGTTTACTTGAATCTTTCCATTAATGTTTAGCCCTGCAATTGATCAATCTCTAATTAGCTAAATAGATAACACGATAGCGTTGGAAGCGAATGGTGTTAAGTTCGGGTCCCAGAACGAATATCAACTCTCAAATGTAAGTACGTCCAGTTGAAATGTCTTCAATAAGACAAAACGCACATCCTCCATTCCACTACTATCTCATATCCATGTTTGCTTATTATGCTAATGGTTTAACATTTCAAAGATCATACAGATTATGATGACGATAATGATGATGATGATGATGATGATGATTTTAACATCACAGCATGTAATAAATATACAATAAATGATTTTAAGAAGAAATAAGTAGTTTTTATCATTAAAATAAATAGACATTTTAGTTTTGATTGACAAGGTCTTTCATTAGGTTTCACACACACACACACACACGTATATACCCCCAAACACATACCCCCCCACACACACACCCATACACACATTCCTTTTCCATGGGAACAAATAGAGAAAAGTTTACAAAACATTGGAAACAGTTTGAATGAATATTAACCGTTTAGTATATAAAAAGTAATCATCCTAATAACTAACTTATTTTCAAGCCAAGGCAACATTTTTTTACCTTATTATTGTACATTTCAATGTATTAAAATTTCTATATATTGTAATATACTACTACTACTACTACTACTATACTACTACTACTACTACTACTACTACTACTACTACTACTACTACTACTACTACTACTACTACTACTACGACTACTACTACTACTACGACTACTACTACGACTACTACTACTACTACTACTACTATTAATATTAATATTGAATATGAATTATGATAGATTGATTGAACTTTGTTTACAATATTGTGGATGTGCACTGTTGAGGAGTTCCATAATAGGACAAAACCACCATCCAATACTTCCAAGTTTTCAATGGTGATAGTCTAGCTCCAAAATACAATATTTCTCAAACTATTTCATTCAGAATCATTATTATTATCAACCATATAAGAAAAAGGTCAAATTTGGTGACTTGTTGATTGATTTCTAAAAGATATCTTGATCAGAGATTCTAATTTATAGATGATCTTTGAACAACTCTGGAAGTGATCTTGAGAATAAAGGTTAGAAATCATTGTAAGGAATTCAATTTCAAATTTTCATCAGGGACTGATATCAGGGCGAGACTCTAATTTATGAAAGACCTTTGAACGAATCTTAAGTGAACTTGAGAAATATTACCTAATCAGCAAACAGTCAGTATAGAGTAAAAAAATATAAAATACAAAACCAAGATAGTAAAGTGGATACACTTCTTATACGTGGTTCAAAAACTTATCAGGGTTAGAAAGAGGTTCAGAGGTTCTAAAATCGTAATGCATACAGTAGAGGAAATCATCCATACGGCTACAGAATAGTCGGCCTCTGGAGTCATGATAAAGTCTCAACAACTCTTTGAGCCTCGACCACATAATTCCAATATTGTTTATGTGCACTCCGATTGTTGAGTGCACAAAATGCTACATGTGGATAACGACACGATGCACATAAACAAGTCTACGTAGGAGTCTGTACACTCTCCAATCATTTGTATATATTGTAGTACCTGGTTGCAGTCAGTGTTACTGGTTTTTTATTATCCAGTTCGCAATAATTGTCGTAATTTGCCTTATTTAGGGATTATATATGGGGTTTTCATCACGAACTGACATCAGCTATAATGCCAAAACCGTATTTAGCCAAATGGATGAAAGGCGTTCGCGTTCAAATCCGAGATCTATTATCTTATACCTGATTGATTCGTCCACAAATTACAGTCTCGCCGTTTTATTTGTTAGAGCCGCTTAATGATCACGTTTTGTACAAAATTCCCTGTGAACTGATCGTAAGTTAGCATTAAGCACTGAAGTTGGCACCGTAACCTTGAAATCTCTAAAATACTCCTGATAAGCTCGCCGATATCAGATATAATGCCAAAATTGAATTTAGACAAATGGAAAAATGAATTTCGCGCCAAAATCTCAGATATGATATCTTAAATCTGATTGGTTGTCTAAAATGATAATCTTGTCGATAGCTAAATCCTTCTGTAAATATCTCATTGCGTAATCATATCAACGTGTAATCGATATTATTAAATATCTATTAATTATATACCGCAAAGCACTAAATAGTCGTTTCATAAATATAGGACTTTTCAGTAGTGTGTACCACGATCCACTACACGAGGATTCCTATTTACTTCCTATTTGCTTACACTTTAGTATAGGAATGAATTCCATTCCTGTTTGTTCATGATATCGAATTAGACAAAAAAATGACATAAGAGATGGATAGATGATAAAT